>CM077879.1:82130751-82390751 GCA_039720435.1 Amazona ochrocephala | reverse complement strand
GAGCAGAGGCCTATCTTACTTGCTCGACTCAGGTGCAGGCTGGCCAAGAACAAGCGATAGAGATGTTGCACTCAAATGGACTCTGAGGTGGGAAGCAAGGAGCGAGAGCAATGCAGGTGGCACCATTGCAAAGCCTACTGTGCGCCGAACAGGCCCAGCAGCATCTTTCAGGCCTGGCTCTTTTTCTGTGGGAGCAGAGGCCAAATGTTCGTGCTCTACTCAGATACAGTCCTGCAGAATGGCCGGGATCCGTCCCCAAACGTCTGCATTCAAATGCACTCCGAGGTGGGAAAGCAAGGAGCGAGAGCAATGCAGATGGCACCGTTGCAAAGTTGCACTCCATAGAAGAGGTCCAGCAGCATCTTTCAGTCCTGCTTCTTTTTCTGTGGGAGCAGAGGCCAATCCTACCTGCTCGACACAGCTGCAGGCTGGCCAAGGTGAAACCATGGAGATGTTGCACTCAAATGGACTCTGAGGTGGGAAGCAAGGAGTGAGAGCAATGCAGGTGGCACCGTTGCAGAGCTTGCATTCCGTAGAAGAGGTCCAACAGCAACTTTCAGTTCTGTTCCTTTTTCTGTGGGAGCAGAGGCCAATCATACATGCTCGACTCAGATGCAGGCTGGCCAAAGTCAAGCCATGGAGAAGTTGCACTCAAATGGACTCTTTGGTGGGAAGCAAGGAGCGAGAGCAATGCAGGTGGCACCGTTGCAAAGCTTACTGTGCGCCGAACAGGCTCAGCAGCATCTTTTAGCCCTGGCTGTTTTTTTGTGGGAGCAGAGGCCAAGCGTTCGTGCTCTACTCAGATACAGTCCTGCAGAATGGCCGGGATCCGTCCCCAAACGTCTGCATTCAAATGGACTCTGAGGTGGGAAAATAATAAGCGAGAGCAATGCAGGTGGCAGCGTTGCAAAGCTTGCACTCCATAGAAGAGGTCCAGCAGCATCTTTCAGTCCTGCTTCTTTTCTGTGGGAGCAGAGGCTAATCATACCTGCTTGACTCAGGGGCAGGCTGGCCAAGGTCTAGCCATGGAGATGTTGCACTCAAATGGACTCTGAGGTGGGAAGCAAGGAGCGAGAGCAATGCAGGAGGCACTGTTGCAAAGCTTACTGTGCGCCGAACAGGCTCAGCAACATCTTTCAGCCCTGGCTCTTTTTTTGTGGGAGCAGAGGCCAAACGTTCGTGCTCTGCTCAGATACAGTCCTGCAGAATGGCCAGGATCCGTCCCCAAAGGTCTGCACTCAAATGGAGTCCGAGGTGGGAAAGGAAGGAGCCACAGCAATGCAGGTGGCACCGTTGCAAAGCTTGCATTCCATAGAAGAGGTCCAACAGCAACTTTCAGTCCAGCTTCTTTTTCTGTGGGAGCAGAGGCCTATCTTACTTGCTCGACTCAGGTGCAGGCTGGCCAAGAACAAGCGATAGAGATGTTGCACTCAAATGGACTCTGAGGTGAGAAGCAAGGAGTGAGAGCAATGCAGGTGGCACCGTTGCAAAGCTTACTGTACGCTGAACAGGCTCAGCTGCATCTTTCAGGCCTGGCTCTTTTTCTGTGGGAGCAGAGGCCAAACGTTCGTGCTCTGCTCAGATACAGTCCTGCAGAATGGCCGGGATCCGTCCCCAAACATCTGCATTGAAATGGACTCCGAGGTGGGAAAGCAATTAGAGAGAGCAATGCAGGTGGCACCGGTGCAAAGCTTAATGTGCGCCGAACAGGCTCAGCAGCATCTTTTAGCCCTGGCTGTTTTTTTGTGGGAGCAGAGGCCAAGCGTTCGTGCTCTACTCAGATACAGTCCTGCAGAATGGCCGGGATCCGTCCCCAAACGTCTGCATTCAAATGGACTCTGAGGTGGGAAAATAATAAGCGAGAGCAATGCAGGTGGCAGCGTTGCAAAGCTTGCACTCCATAGAAGAGGTCCAGCAGCATCTTTCAGTCCTGCTTCTTTTCTGTGGGAGCAGAGGCTAATCATACCTGCTTGACTCAGGGGCAGGCTGGCCAAGGTCTAGCCATGGAGATGTTGCACTCAAATGGACTCTGAGGTGGGAAGCAAGGAGCGAGAGCAATGCAGGAGGCACTGTTGCAAAGCTTACTGTGCGCCGAACAGGCTCAGCAACATCTTTCAGCCCTGGCTCTTTTTTTGTGGGAGCAGAGGCCAAACGTTCGTGCTCTGCTCAGATACAGTCCTGCAGAATGGCCAGGATCCGTCCCCAAAGGTCTGCACTCAAATGGAGTCCGAGGTGGGAAAGGAAGGAGCCACAGCAATGCAGGTGGCACCGTTGCAAAGCTTGCATTCCATAGAAGAGGTCCAACAGCAACTTTCAGTCCAGCTTCTTTTTCTGTGGGAGCAGAGGCCTATCTTACTTGCTCGACTCAGGTGCAGGCTGGCCAAAAACAAGCGATAGAGATGTTGCACTCAAATGGACTCTGAGGTGGGAAGCAAGGAGCGAGAGCAATGCAGGTGGCACCATTGCAAAGCCTACTGTGCGCCGAACAGGCCCAGCAGCATCTTTCAGGCCTGGCTCTTTTTCTGTGGGAGCAGAGGCCAAATGTTCGTGCTCTACTCAGATACAGTCCTGCAGAATGGCCGGGATCCGTCCCCAAACGTCTGCATTGAAATGGACTCTGAGGTGGGAAAGCAAGGAGCGAGAGCAATGCAGGTGGCACTGGTGCAAAGCTTAATGTGGGCTGAACTGACTCAACAGCATCTTTCAGGCCTGGCTCTTTTTCTGTCGGAGCAGAGACCAAACGTTCGTGCTCTGCTCAGATACAGTCCTGCAGAATGGCCGGGATCCGTCCCCAAACGTCTGCATTCAAATGGACTCCGAGATGGGAAAGCAAGGAGCGAGAGCAATGCAGGTGGCACCATTGCAAAGCTTGCACTCCATAGAAGAGGTCCAGCAGCAACTTTCAGTTCTGTTCCTTTTTCTGTGGGAGCAGAGGCAAATCATACGTGCTCGACTCAGATGCAGGCTGGCCAAGGTGAAGCCATGGAGATGTTGCACTCAAATGGACTTGTGGTGGGAAGCAAGGAGCGATAGCAATGCAGGTGGCACCGTTGCAAAGCTTACTGTGCGCCGAACAAGCCCAGCAGTATCTTTCAGCCCTGGCTCTTTCTTTGTGGGAGCAGAGGCCAAACGTTCGTGCTCTACTCAGATACAGTCCTGCAGAATGGCCGGGATCCGTCCCCAAACGTCTGCATTCAAATGGACTCTGAGGTGGGAAAATAATAAGCGAGAGCAATGCAGGTGGCAGCGTTGCAAAGCTTGCACTCCATAGAAGAGGTCCAGCAGCATCTTTCAGTCCTGCTTCTTTTCTGTGGGAGCAGAGGCTAATCATACCTGCTTGACTCAGGGGCAGGCTGGCCAAGGTCTAGCCATGGAGATGTTGCACTCAAATGGACTCTGAGGTGGGAAGCAAGGAGCGAGAGCAATGCAGGAGGCACTGTTGCAAAGCTTACTGTGCGCCGAACAGGCTCAGCAACATCTTTCAGCCCTGGCTCTTTTTTTGTGGGAGCAGAGGCCAAACGTTCGTGCTCTGCTCAGATACAGTCCTGCAGAATGGCCAGGATCCGTCCCCAAAGGTCTGCACTCAAATGGAGTCCGAGGTGGGAAAGGAAGGAGCCACAGCAATGCAGGTGGCACCGTTGCAAAGCTTGCATTCCATAGAAGAGGTCCAACAGCAACTTTCAGTCCAGCTTCTTTTTCTGTGGGAGCAGAGGCCTATCTTACTTGCTCGACTCAGGTGCAGGCTGGCCAAGAACAAGCGATAGAGATGTTGCACTCAAATGGACTCTGAGGTGGGAAGCAAGGAGTGAGAGCAATGCAGGTGGCACCGTTGCAAAGCTTACTGTACGCTGAACAGGCTCAGCTGCATCTTTCAGGCCTGGCTCTTTTTCTGTGAGAGCAGAGGCCAAACGTTCGTGCTCTGCTCAGATACAGTCCTGCAGAATGGCCGGGATCCGTCCCCAAACATCTGCATTGAAATGGACTCCGAGGTGGGAAAGCAATTAGAGAGAGCAATGCAGGTGGCACCGGTGCAAAGCTTAATGTGCGCCGAACAGGCTCAGCAGCATCTTTTAGCCCTGGCTGTTTTTTTGTGGGAGCAGAGGCCAAGCGTTCGTGCTCTACTCAGATACAGTCCTGCAGAATGGCCGGGATCCGTCCCCAAACGTCTGCATTCAAATGGACTCTGAGGTGGGAAAATAATAAGCGAGAGCAATGCAGGTGGCAGCGTTGCAAAGCTTGCACTCCATAGAAGAGGTCCAGCAGCATCTTTCAGTCCTGCTTCTTTTCTGTGGGAGCAGAGGCTAATCATACCTGCTTGACTCAGGGGCAGGCTGGCCAAGGTCTAGCCATGGAGATGTTGCACTCAAATGGACTCTGAGGTGGGAAGCAAGGAGCGAGAGCAATGCAGGAGGCACTGTTGCAAAGCTTACTGTGCGCCGAACAGGCTCAGCAACATCTTTCAGCCCTGGCTCTTTTTTTGTGGGAGCAGAGGCCAAACGTTCGTGCTCTGCTCAGATACAGTCCTGCAGAATGGCCAGGATCCGTCCCCAAAGGTCTGCACTCAAATGGAGTCCGAGGTGGGAAAGGAAGGAGCCACAGCAATGCAGGTGGCACCGTTGCAAAGCTTGCATTCCATAGAAGAGGTCCAACAGCAACTTTCAGTCCAGCTTCTTTTTCTGTGGGAGCAGAGGCCTATCTTACTTGCTCGACTCAGGTGCAGGCTGGCCAAAAACAAGCGATAGAGATGTTGCACTCAAATGGACTCTGAGGTGGGAAGCAAGGAGCGAGAGCAATGCAGGTGGCACCATTGCAAAGCCTACTGTGCGCCGAACAGGCCCAGCAGCATCTTTCAGGCCTGGCTCTTTTTCTGTGGGAGCAGAGGCCAAATGTTCGTGCTCTACTCAGATACAGTCCTGCAGAATGGCCGGGATCCGTCCCCAAACGTCTGCATTGAAATGGACTCTGAGGTGGGAAAGCAAGGAGCGAGAGCAATGCAGGTGGCACTGGTGCAAAGCTTAATGTGGGCTGAACTGACTCAACAGCATCTTTCAGGCCTGGCTCTTTTTCTGTCGGAGCAGAGACCAAACGTTCGTGCTCTGCTCAGATACAGTCCTGCAGAATGGCCGGGATCCGTCCCCAAACGTCTGCATTCAAATGGACTCCGAGATGGGAAAGCAAGGAGCGAGAGCAATGCAGGTGGCACCATTGCAAAGCTTGCACTCCATAGAAGAGGTCCAGCAGCAACTTTCAGTTCTGTTCCTTTTTCTGTGGGAGCAGAGGCAAATCATACGTGCTCGACTCAGATGCAGGCTGGCCAAGGTGAAGCCATGGAGATGTTGCACTCAAATGGACTTGTGGTGGGAAGCAAGGAGCGATAGCAATGCAGGTGGCACCGTTGCAAAGCTTACTGTGCGCCGAACAAGCCCAGCAGTATCTTTCAGCCCTGGCTCTTTCTTTGTGGGAGCAGAGGCCAAACGTTCGTGCTCTACTCAGATACAGTCCTGCTGAATGGCCGGGATCCGTCCCCAAACATCTGCATTCAAATGGACTCTGAGGTGGGAAAGGAAGGAGCCACAGTAATGCAGGTGGCACCGTTGCAAAGCTTGCATTCCATAGAAGAGGTCCAGCAGCATCTTTCAGCCCTGGCTCTTTTTTTGTGGGAGCAGAGGCCAAACGTTCGTGCTCTGCTCAGGTACAGTCCTGCAGAATGGCCGGGATCCATCCTCAAACGTCTGCATTCAAATGGACTCTGAGGTGGGAAAGCAAGGAGCCACAGTAATGCAGGTGGCACCGTTGCAAAGCTTGCACTCCATAGAAGAGGTCCAGCAGCATTTTTCAGTCCTGTTATTTTTTGTGGGAGCAGAGGGCAATTATACTACTTGACTCAGATGCAGGCTGGCCAAGTTCAAGCTATGGAGATGTTGCACTCAAACGGATTCTGAGGTGGGAAGCAGGGAGCAATAACAATGCTGGTGGCACCTTTGCAAAGTGTACTGTGTGCCGTACAGGCCCAGCAGCATCTTTCAGGCCTGGCTCTTTCTTTGTGGGAGCAGAGGCCAAATGTTCGTGCTCTACTCAGATACAGTCCTGCAGAATGTCCGGGATCCATCCCCAAACGTTTGCATCAAATGGAGTCCGAGGTGGGAAAGCAAGGAGCGAGAGCAATGCAGGTGGCACCGTTGCAAAGCTTGCACTCTATAGAAGAGGTCCAGCAGCATCTTTCAGGCCTGGCTCTTGTTTTGTGGGAGCAGAGGACAATCCTACCTGCTTGACTCAGATGCAGGCTGGCCAAAGTCAAGCCATGGAGATGTAGCACTCAAATGGACTCTGAGGTGGGAAGCAAGGAGCGAGAGCAATGCAGGAGGCACCGTTGCAAAGCTTACTGTGCGCCGAACAAGCCCAGCAGCATGTTTCAGCCTTGGCTCTTTTTTTCTGGAGGCAGAGGCCAAACGTTCGTGCTCTACTCACCTGCAGTCCTGCAGAATGGCCGGGATCCGTCCCCAAACATCTGAATTCAAATGGACTCTGAGGTGGGAAAGCAAGGAGCGACAACAATGCAGGTGGCACAGTTGGAATGCTTGCACTCCATAGAAGAGATCTAGCAGTATCTTTCAGTCCTGCTTCTTTTTCTGTGGGAGCAGAGGCCAATCATACCTGCCCGACTCAGATGCAGGCTGGCCAAGGTCAAGCCATGGAGATGTTGCACTCAAATGGACTCTGAGGTGGGAAGCAAGGAGTGAGAGCAATGCAGGTGGCACTGGTGCAAGGCTTACTGTGCACCGAACAGGCCCAGCCGCATCTTTCAGCCTTGGCTCTTTCTCTGTGGGAGCAGAGGCCAAATGTTCGTGCTCTACACACATACAGTCCTGCAGAATGGCTGGGATCTGTCCCCAAACATCTGCATTCAAATGGACTCTGAGGTGGTGTGGAATAATTAGGGAATATGGCATAATTAGGAATTAAACTTATATTTGAAATGTAGCATTGTCCACACATAAGGGAAAAATGGACTTTCAAGGCTTCTCAGGGCGAGATGCAGCCGCACCGGGTATGCCAGTAATGTGCACTCCACCGCAGTTCCCGTGGCAACACGAAGACGAAGACGAAGGTTAGGGCGAGGTGGAAATCTCGCAGTTACGCTTTGTCCTAACTTCAGCACAAAGACGGGAACGAGATGGTACAAGAAACTCAGAAGCTGCGTGGTGGAGTGAGGTAGAGACCTTGCAAAAGCTGATAAGCTGCACACTTCCTACCCTGGGCCAGCAGCCTGTCATCTTTTGACAGAATGCTGTCCTCAGTGTGGACTTTGCTTCATTATAACGTCATTATAACACCCATCTCCAATGCGACCCCCCCCCCCCAAAATGAGATCACCCCTCTCTGAGTAATAATAATAGTATGTATGACTAGAGTCACTCAAGCTCCACCTTAAAGATAAAAAATAATATAAAAAGACCCAAGAAAGAGGGGGATATTGGGGAAGATACCATCGTGGACGAGTCAAGGAAAATAACATCAACCGACTCTGGGACCGGTCGACGGGCTGGACCTCTCTCCCCCCCCATAGGGACGCCTGTGGGTAAGACTTGCACTGTGTTCGGTGCTTCCCTGGGAAACGTAGGATCTCTATAGAGTTACTTTTACTGTCATCTGTATATTTTATAGCTATACTGTGTTAACTTTATCAAGCGCTTGTACTCATGTAATCATTATTCGCACGTGCTTTTGCAGACAGTCTCTATCACCTGCAATCCATAAGAACCTGTGTCTATTGTGTCAATAAACTAATTTTCTCACTGAATACAACCCCATTTCTCGTTGTGGTGCACTATTGGTGAATCCGGATCAGTAAGGTTCGAAATAGCGAACGCGGCCGGACTGATAGTTGCAGCTGATTGGACTGGACAGTGTGGTACACTGTCGGTGAATCCGGATCAGTAAGGTTCGAAATAGCGAACGCGGCCAGACTGGTAGTTGCATATTGGAGCCATTTCCTGTCCTTCCTCTAATAAAGCAAGGGGTTTGTTTACCACTATCAGTGAATCCGGATCAGTAAGGTTCGAAATAGCGAACGTGGCCGGACTGGTAGTTACATATTGGAGAACAAAACAGGGTTTTATTTTCCCCCTTTTAACGTAACAGGTGGGAAAGCAAGGAGCCACAGCAATGCAGGTGGCACCGTTGCAAATCTTGCACTCCATAGAAGAGGTCCAGCAGCATCTTTCAGACCTGCTTCTTTTTCTGTGGGAGCAGAGGCCAATCATACGTGCTTGACTCAGATGCAGGCTGGCCAAGGTCAAGCCATGGAGATGTTGCACTCAAATGGACTCTGAGGTGGGAAGCAAGGAGCGAGAGCAATGCAGGTGGCACCGTTGCGAATCTTACTGTGCGCTGAACAAGCCCAGCAGCATCTTTCAGCCCTGGCTCTTTCTTTGTGGGAGCAGAGGCCAAACGTTCGTGCTCTACTCAGATACAGTCCTGCAGAATGGCCGGGATCCGTCCCCAAACATCTGCATTTAAATGGACTCTGAGGTGGGAAAGCAAGGAGCGACAACAATGCAGGTGGCACAGTTGCAAAGCTTGCACTCCATAGAAGAGGTCCAGCAGCATCTTTCAGTCCTGCTTCTTTTTCTGTGGGAGCAGAGGCCAATCATACTGCCTGACTCAGATGCAGGCTGGCCAAAGTCAAGCCATGGAGATGTTGCACTCAAATGGACTCTGAGGTGGAAAGCAAGGTTTAGGGTTAGGGGTAGGGTGAGGGTTAGGGGTTTGGGGTTAGGGTCACGGTCAGGGGAAGGGGGTATTGTTAGGGTTAGGGGTTATGTTTTGGGTTAGGGGGTTAGGGGGCTAGGGGGCTAGGCGGTTAGGCGGTTAGGCGGTTAGGGTTAGACTCTGCCACAGAGTCTGAGTCTGAAAGTATCACCTCCAAAGTTTGAGGGCCAGTGCCTAAGGCACTGTTTCAGCCACAGACTCTCAGCCACAGACTCTCAGCTCTGAAGTCTGAGGCCCGGAGCCTCAGCCACCATGTCAGCCACAGAGTCTTTATTACAGAGTCTTGGTCACAGAGTCTTAGATTCAAAGTCTGAGATGCAGAGTATGAGCCACAGAGTTTCAGGCACAGTCTCAGCCCCAAAGCCTGAGCCCCAGAGCCTGAGCCCTGGAGTCTGAGCCCGAGCCCTGGTGTCTCAGCCCCAGAGTCCCGGCTGCAGAGTATCAGCCCCAGAGTCTCAGCTGCCACATCTCAGCCATAGTTTCAGCTCAGAGTATGGGCCCTGGAGTCTTAGCCACAGAATCTGACGTACAGACAGAGTCTCAGCTGCAGTCCCTGCCCCAAAATCTGAATCCCAGAGTCTTAGCCACAGTCTCAGCTACAGACTCAGCCTTCAAGTCCGAATCCCAGAGCTGTAGTCACAGTCTCATGCCCAAAGTCTGAATTCCATAGTCTTAGCCATAGAGTCTCAGCAACATTCTTAGCCACAGAGTCTGAGAGTATCAGTTCCAAAGTCTCAGGCCCAGAGTATCAGTCACTGTCTCAGCCACAGAGTTTCAGACACAGTCTCAGCTGGAGTCTTAGCCACAGAGTCTGAGTCCCAGATTGTCAGCCCTAGTCTGAGCCCTAGAGTCTCAGTCCCTGAGTCTCAGCTTCAAAGTCTGAATCTCTGAGTCTCACCCATCTGACCCAGGGAAAGACAAGCAGAAAAATTAAGCCACGGAGAACTCATGGAGCAGAGTGAGCAGATATGGAACAGCCAAGACTCTTTCTGAGCAGCCAGGGAGCAGCTTCAGGGCAGATAGGGAGCAGCCACAGAGCCAGATCCAAGTAAGACAAAAACCCAGCTGTGGCTTATCAGGGTGCTTTTATCCCAGCTGGCGATGTACCCCTGCCCTGCCCCAACCCATTGAGGGAGGGGTTGTGGGTGGGGCCTGTGGTATATGAGGCACAGCCTCTGCCCAGGAAGCTCATTTGGGGTTCAGCTGTCATCAAGGTAAGTTCTTTGGTGTTAGCTCAGGTTTTGTGGCTGCAGAGCTTTGTGGTTTATTTGAGGTGTAATTTTTTCTCTTTTTTTTTTTTTTTTTTCAATTAGAAAATCTAGTTTGTGATTGGAGAATTTGTTCTATGATTGGAGAACTCGGTCCGGGCTGGGGAGCCTGGGTCCCTGAATTGGGAGCGGGGTCCGCGCATTGAGAACTGGGTCCGCGCCGGGGGAGCGGGGTCCGCGCATTGAGAACTGGGTCCGCGCATTGAGAACTGGGTCCGCGCATTGAGAACTGGGTCCGCGCCGGGGGTGCGGGGTCCGCGCATTGAGAACTGGGTCCGCGCCGGGCGAGCGGGGTCCGCGCATTGAGAACTGGGTCCGCGCCGGGGGATGCGGGGTCCGCGCATTGAGAACTGGGTCCGCGCCGGGGGTGTGGGGTCCGCGCATTGAGAACTGGGTCCGCGCCGGGGGAGCGGGGTCCGCGCATTGAGAACTGGGTCCGCGCCGGGGGGTGCGGGGTCCACGCATTGAGAACTGGGACCGCGCCGGGGGAGCGGGGTCCGCGCATTGAGAACTGGGTCCGCGCATTGAGAACGGGGTCCGCGCATTGAGAACTGGGTCCGTGCCGGGGAAGCTGGGTCGCTGGGTCCGGGCATTGAGAACTGGGTCCGCGCATTGAGAACTGGGTCCGTGCCAGGGGAGCGGGGTCCGCGCATTGAGAACTGGGTCCGCGCTTTGAGATCTGGGTCCGTGCTGGGGTGAGCGGGGTCCGCGCATTGAGATCAGGGTCCCCGCCGGGGGAGCGGGGTCCGTGCATTGAGAACTGGGTCCACGCCGGGGGAGGGGGGTCCGCGCATTGAGAACTGGGTCCGCGCCGGGGGAGCGGTGTCCGCACATTGAGAACTGGGTCCGCGCCGGGGGGTGCGGGGTCCTCACATTGAGAACTGGGTCCGCGCATTGAGAACTGGGTCCCCGCCGGGGGAGCGTTGTCCGCGCATTGAGAACTGGGTCCGCGCCGGGGGGTGCGGGGTCCGCGCATTGAGAACTGGGTCCGCGCATTGAGAACTGGGTCCCCGCCGGGGGAGCGGGGTCCGCGCATTGAGAACTGGGTCCGCGCCGGGGGGTGCGGTGTCCGCGCATTGAGAACTGGGTCCGCGCGTTGAGAAATGGGTCCGCGACGGGGGAGCGTTGTCCGCTCATTGAGAACTGGGTCCGCGCATTGAGAACTGGGTCCGTGCCGGGGGAGCGGTGTCCGTGCATTGAGAACTGGGTCCACGCCGGGGGAGCGTTGTCCGCTCATTGAGAACTGGGTCCGCGCATTGAAAACTGGGTCCGCGCCGGGGGAGCGGGGTCCGCGCATTGAGAACCGGGTCCGCGCCGGGGGAGCGGGGTCCGTGCATTGAGAACTGGGTCCGCGCCGGGGGAGGGGGGTCCGCGCATTGAGAACTGGATCCGCGCATTGAGAACTGGGTCCGCGCTGGGGGAGCGGGGTCCGCGCATTGAGAACTGGGTCCGCGCATTGAGAACTGGGTCTGCGCCGGGGGAGCGGGGTCCGCGCATTGAGAGCTGGGTCCCCGCATTGAGAACTGGGTCCCCGCATTGAGAACTGGGTCCCCGCCGGGGGAGCGTTGTCCGCGCATTGAGAACTGGGCCCGCGCCGGGGGAGCGGGGTCCGCGCATTGAGAACTGGGTCCGCGCCGGGCGAGCGGGGTCCGCGCATTGAGAACTGGGTCCACGCCGGGGGGTGCGGGGTCCGCGCATTGAGAACTGGGTCCACGCCGGGGGGTGCGGTGTCCACGCATTGAGAACTGGGTCCGCGCCGGGGGAGCGGGGTCCGCGCATTGAGAACTGGGTCCGCGCCGGGGGAGCGGGGTCCGCGCATTGAGAACTGGGTCTGCGCCGGGGGAGCGGTGTCCGCGCATTGAGAACTGGGTCCGCGCCGGGGGGTGCGGTGTCCGCGCATTGAGAACTGGGTCCGCGCATTGAGAACTGGGTCCGCGCCGGGGGGTGCGGTGTCCGCGCATTGAGAACGGGGTCCGCGCATTGATAACTGGGTCCGCGCCTGGGGAGTGGGGTCCGCGCATTGAGAACTGGGTCCGTGCCGGGGGAGCGTTGTCCGCGCATTGAGAACTGGGTCCGCGCATTGAGAACCGGGTCCGCGCCGGGGGAGCGGGGTCCGCGCATTGATAACTGGGTCCGTGCCAGGGGAGCGGGGTCCGCGCATTGAGAACTGGGTCCGCGCCGGGGGAGGGGGGTCCGCGCATTGAGAACTGGATCCGCGCATTGAGAACTGGGTCCGCGCTGGGGGGAGCGGGGTCCGCGCATTGGGAACTGGGTCCCCGCCGGGGGAGCGTTGTCCGCGCATTGAGAACTGGGTCCGCGCCGGGGGAGTGGGGTCCGCGCATTGAGAACTGGGTCCGCGCATTGAGAACTGGGTCCGCGCATTGAGAACTGGGTCCCCGCCGGGGGAGCGTTGTCCGCGCATTGAGAACTGGGTCCGCGCCGGGGGAGCGGGGTCCGCGCATTGAGAACTGGGTCCGCGCCGGGGGGTGCGGGGTCCGCGCATTGAGAACTGGGTCCACGCCGGGGGGTGCGGTGTCCACGCATTGAGAACTGGGTCCGTGCCGGGGGGTGCGGGGTCCGCGCGTTGAGAACTGGGTCCGCGCATTGAGAACTGGGTCCGCGCCGGGGGGTGCGGTGTCCGCGCATTGAGAACGGGGTCCGTGCATTGAGAACTGGGTCCGCGCCGGGGGAGCGTTGTCCGCGCATTGAGTACTGGGTCCGCGCATTGAGATCTGGGTCCGCGCCGGGGGAGCGGGGTCCGCGCATTGAGAACCGGGTCCGCGCCGGGGGAGGGGGGTCCGCGCATTGAGAACTGGGTCCGCGCCGGGGGAGGGGGGTCCGCGCATTGAGAACTGGATCTGCGCATTGAGAACTGGGTCCGCGCTGGGGGAGCGGGGTCCGCGCATTGAGAACTGGGTCCCCGCCAGGGGAGCGTTGTCCGCGCATTGAGAACTGGGTCCGCGCCGGGGGAGTGGGGTCCGCGCATTGAGAACTGGGTCCGCGCATTGAGAACTGGGTCCGCGCATTGAGAACTGGGTCCCCGCCGGGGGTGTGTTGTCCGCGCATTGAGAACTGGGTCCGCGCCGGGGGAGCGGGGTCCGCGCATTGAGAACTGGGTCCGCGCCGGGGGAGCGGGGTCCGCGCATTGAGAACTGGGTCCGCGCCGGGGGAGCGGGGTCCGCGCATTGAGAACTGGGTCTGCGCCGGGGGAGCGGTGTCCGCGCATTGAGAACTGGGTCCGCGCCGGGGGATGCGGTGTCCGCGCATTGAGAACTGGGTCCGCGCATTGAGAACTGGGTCCACGCCGGGGGGTGCGGTGTCCACGCATTGAGAACTGGGTCCGCGCCGGGGGGTGCGGGGTCCGCGCGTTGAGAACTGGGTCCGCGCCGGGGGAGCGGGGTCCGCGCATTGAGAACTGGGTCCGTGCCGGGGGAGCGGGGTCCGCGCATTGAGAACTGGGTCTGCGCCGGGGGAGCGGGGTCCGCGCATTGAGAACTGGGTCTGCGCCGGGGGGTGCGGGGTCCGCGCATTGAGAACTGGGTCCGCGCATTGAGAACTGGGTCCGCGCCGGGGGGTGCGGTGTCCGCGCATTGAGAACGGGGTCCGCGCATTGAGAACTGGGTCCGCGCCTGGGGAGTGGGGTCCGCGCATTAAGAACTGGGTCCGCGCCGGGGGAGTGGGGTCCGTGCGTTGAGATCTGGGTCCGCGCCGGGGGTGCGGGGTCCTCGCTTTGAGAACTGGGTCCGCGCA
The DNA here is from genome assembly GCA_039720435.1 of Amazona ochrocephala. Taxonomy (NCBI): domain Eukaryota; kingdom Metazoa; phylum Chordata; class Aves; order Psittaciformes; family Psittacidae; genus Amazona; species Amazona ochrocephala. The sequence continues at coordinate 82,376,961 of CM077879.1, read as the reverse complement.
TTGAGAACTGGGTCCGCGCTGGGGGGAGCGGGGTCCGCGCATTGAGAACTGGGTCCGCGCTGGGGGGAGCGGGGTCCGCGCATTGAGAACTGGGTCCGCGCTGGGGGGAGCGGGGTCCGCGCATTGAGAACTGGGTCCGCGCCAGGGGAGCGGGGTCCGCGCACTGAGAGCTGGGTCCGCGCACTGAGAGCTGGGTCCGCGCACTGAGAGCTGGGTCCGCGCCGGGGAGGCGGTGTCCGCGCGTTGAGAACTGGGTCCGCGCATTGAGAACTGGGTCAGCGCCGGGGGAGCGGGGTCCGCGCATTGAGAACTGGGTCCGCGCATTGAGAACTGGGTCCCCGCATTGAGAACTGGGTCCCCGCCGGGGGAGCGTTGTCCGCGCATTGAGAACTGGTCCGCGCATTGAGAACTGGGTCCGCGCCGGGGGGTGCGGGGTCCGCGCATTGAGAACTGGGTCCGCACCGGGGGGTGTGGGGTCCTCGATTTGAGAGCTAGGTCCGCGCTGGGGGGAGCGGGGTCCGCGCCAGGGGGACCTGGGTATTTGAATTGAGAACTGGGTCTGTTCCTGGGGACCTGGGTCTGTGCCGGTAGTGCTCGGTCTTTGAATTGAGAACTGGGTCTGTGCCTGGGGACCTGGGTCTGTGCCAGGAGACCTGGGTCGTTGAATTGAGAACTGGGTCTGTGTTGGGGTACCTGGGTCTGTACCGAGGGAACTTGGCCTTTGAATTGGGAATTTGGTCTGTGCCGGGGGAACATGGTCTTTGAATTGAGAACTGGGCCTGTGCTGGGGGACCTGGGTCTGTGCCGGGGGACCTCGTCTTTGAATTGAGACCTGGGTCTGTGCTGGGGGACCTGGGTCTGTGCCGGGGGACCTCGTCTTTGAATTGAGACCTGGGTCTGTGCTGGGGGACCTGGGTCTGTGCCGGGGGACCTTGTCTTTGAATTGAGAACTGGGTCTGTGCTGGGGAACCTGGGTCTGTGCTGGGGGAACTGGGTCTTTGAATTGAGAACTCGGTCTGTGCTGGGGGAGCTGGTTCTGTGCTGGAGGAACTGGGTCTTTGAATTGAGAACTGGGTCTGTGCTGAGGGTCCTGGGTCTGTGCCAGGGGTAGTCGGTCTTTGAATTGAGACCTGGGTCTGTGCCAGGGGACCTGGGTCTGTGCCAGGGGACCTGGGTCTTTGAATTGAGGATTGGTCTGTGTTGGGGTACCTGGGTCTGTGCCAGGGGAACTTGGCCTTTGAATTGGGAATTTGGTCTGTGCCGGGGGAACTTGGCCTTTGAATTGGGAATTTGGTCTGTGCCGGGGGAACTTGGCCTTTGAATTGGGAATTTGGTCTGTGCCGGGGGAACTTGGCCTTTGAATTGGGAATTTGGTCTGTGCCGGGGGAACTTGGCCTTTGAATTGGGAATTTGGTCTGTGCCGGGGGAACTTGGCCTTTGAATTGGGAATTTGGTCTGTGCCGGGGGAACTTGGCCTTTGAATTGGGAATTTGGTCTGTGCCGGGGGAACTTGGCCTTTGAATTGGGAATTTGGTCTGTGCCGGGGGAACTTGGCCTTTGAATTGGGAATTTGGTCTGTGCCGGGGGAACTTGGCCTTTGAATTGGGAATTTGGTCTGTGCCGGGGAAACTTGGCCTTTGAATTGGGAATTTGGTCTGTGCCGGGGGAACTTGGCCTTTGAATTGGGAATTTGGTCTGTGCCGGGGGAACTTGGCCTTTGAATTGGGAATTTGGTCTGTGCCGGGGGAACTTGGCCTTTGAATTGGGAATTTGGTCTGTGCCGGGGGAACTTGGCCTTTGAATTGGGAATTTGGTCTGTGCCGGGGGAACTTGGCCTTTGAATTGGGAATTTGGTCTGTGCCGGGGGAACTTGGTCTTCGAATTGAGAACTGGGCCTGTGCTGGGGGACCTGGGTCTGTGCTGGGGGAACTCGGTCTTTGAATTGAGAACTCAGTCTGTGCTGGGGGAACTGGTTCTGTGCTGGAGGAACTGGGTCTTTGAATTGGAACTCAGTCTGTGCTGGGGGGAACTCGATCTTTGAATTGAGAGTTTGGTGTGTGCTGGGGGAACTCGGTCTTTGAATTGAGAACTGGGTCTGTGCTGGGGGAACTCGGTCTTTGAATTGAGAACTCAGTCTGTGCTGGGGCAACTGGTTCTGTGCTGGAGGAACTGGGTCTTTGATTTGAGAACTGGGTCTGTGCTGGGATACCTGGGTCTGTGCTGGGGGGATCTCGATCTTTGAATTGAGAGCTGGGTCTGTGCCAGGGGACCTGGGTCTTTGATTTGAGAACTGGGTCTGTGCTGGGATACCTGGGTCTGTGCTGGGGGGATCTCGATCTTTGAATTGAGAGCTGGGTCTGTGCTGGGGGAGCTGGTTCTGTGCTGGAGGAACTGGGTCTTTGAATTGAGAACTGGGTCTGTGCTGAGGGTCCTGGGTCTGTGCCAGGGGTAGTCGGTCTTTGAATTGAGACCTGGGTCTGTGCCAGGGGACCTGGGTCTCTGCCAGGGGACCTGGGTCTTTGAATTGAGGATTGGTCTGTGTTGGGGTACCTGGGTCTGTGCCAGGGGAACTTGGCCTTTGAATTGGGAATTTGGTCTGTGCCGGGGGAACTTGGCCTTTGAATTGGGAATTTGGTCTGTGCCGGGGGAACTTGGCCTTTGAATTGGGAATTTGGTCTGTGCCGGGGGAACTTGGCCTTTGAATTGGGAATTTGGTCTGTGCCGGGGGAACTTGGCCTTTGAATTGGGAATTTGGTCTGTGCCGGGGGAACTTGGCCTTTGAATTGGGAATTTGGTCTGTGCCGGGGGAACTTGGCCTTTGAATTGGGAATTTGGTCTGTGCCGGGGGAACTTGGCCTTTGAATTGGGAATTTGGTCTGTGCCGGGGGAACTTGGCCTTTGAATTGGGAATTTGGTCTGTGCCGGGGGAACTTGGCCTTTGAATTGGGAATTTGGTCTGTGCCGGGGGAACTTGGCCTTTGAATTGGGAATTTGGTCTGTGCCGGGGGAACTTGGCCTTTGAATTGGGAATTTGGTCTGTGCCGGGGGAACTTGGCCTTTGAATTGGGAATTTGGTCTGTGCCGGGGGAACTTGGCCTTTGAATTGGGAATTTGGTCTGTGCCGGGGGAACTTGGTCTTCGAATTGAGAACTGGGCCTGTGCTGGGGGACCTGGGTCTGTGCTGGGGGAACTCGGTCTTTGAATTGAGAACTCAGTCTGTGCTGGGGGAACTGGTTCTGTGCTGGAGGAACTGGGTCTTTGAATTGGAACTCAGTCTGTGCTGGGGGGAACTCGATCTTTGAATTGAGAGTTTGGTGTGTGCTGGGGGAACTCGGTCTTTGAATTGAGAACTGGGTCTGTGCTGGGGGAACTCGGTCTTTGAATTGAGAACTCAGTCTGTGCTGGGGCAACTGGTTCTGTGCTGGAGGAACTGGGTCTTTGATTTGAGAACTGGGTCTGTGCTGGGATACCTGGGTCTGTGCTGGGGGGATTTCGATCTTTGAATTGAGAGCTGGGTCTGTGCCAGGGGACCTGGGTCTTTGAATTGAGAACTGGGTCTGTGCCTGGGGACCTGGGTCTGTGCCGGCGGTACTCGGTCTCTGAATTGAGAACTGGGTCTGTGCCTGGGGACCTGGGTCTGTGCCAGGAGACCTGGGTCTTTGAATTGAGAACTGGGTCTGTGCTGGGGTACCTGGGTCTGTACCGGGGGAACTTGGCCTTTGAATTGGGAATTTGGTCTGTGCCGGGGGAACATGGTCTTTGAATTGAGAACTGGGTCTGTGCTGGGGGACGTGGGTCTTTGAATTGAGAACTCGGTCTGTGCTGGGGGAACTTGGTCTTTGAATTGAGAACTGGGTCTGTGCTGGGGAACCTGGGTCTGTGCTGGGGGACATCGGTCTTTGAATTGAGACCTGGGTCTGTGCCTGGGGACCTGGGTCTGTGCTGGGGAACTTGGTCTTTGAATTGATAACTGGGCCTGTGCTGGGGGACCTGTGCCGGGGGACCTGTGCCTGTACTGGGGGTCCTCGGTCTGTGCTGGGTGATCTCGGTTTCTGCTGGAGGACCTCGATCATTGTATTGAGAACTCAGTCTGTACTTGGGGAATTCGGTCTTTGTATTGAGAACTGGGTCTGTGGTGGGAAAACTGGGTCTGTGCTGGGGGACGTGGGTCTGTGCTGGGGGACGTGGGTCTGTGCTGGGGGACGTGGGTCTGTGCTGGGGGACGTGGGTCTGTGCTGGGGGACGTGGGTCTGTGCTGGGGGACGTGGGTCTGTGCTGGGGGACGTGGGTCTTTGAATTGGGAACTGGGTCTGTGCTGGGGGACGTGGGTCTGTGCTGGGGGACGTGGGTCTGTGCTGGGGGACGTGGGTCTGTGCTGGGGGACGTGGGTCTGTGCTGGGGGACGTGGGTCTTTGAATTGGGAACTGGGTCTGTGCTGGGGGACGTGGGTCTGTGCTGGGGGACGTGGGTCTGTGCTGGGGGACGTGGGTCTGTGCTGGGGGACGTGGGTCTGTGCTGGGGGACGTGGGTCTGTGCTGGGGGACGTGGGTCTGTGCTGGGGGACGTGGGTCTGTGCTGGGGGACGTGGGTCTGTGCTGGGGGACGTGGGTCTGTGCTGGGGGACGTGGGTCTTTGAATTGGGAACTGGGTCTGTGCTGGGGGACCTGGGTCTGTGCTCAGGGAACTCTGTCTTTGAATTGAGAACTCGATATCTGCTGGGGGAACTTTTTCTTCGAATTGAGAACTGGACCTGTTCTGGGGGACCTGGATTGGTGCCGGGGGACCTGGGTCTTTGAATTGAGAACTGGGTCTGTGCTGGGGGACCTGGGTCTGCTGGGGGAACTCGATCTTTGAATTGAGAGTTTGGTTGTGTGCTGGGGTAACTTGGTCTTTGAATTGAGAACCGGGTCTGTGCTGGGGGACCCGGGTCTGTGCTGGGGGACCCGAGTCTGTGCTGGGGGACCCGAGTCTGTGCTGGGGGACCCGAGTCTGTGCTGGGGGACCCGGGTCTTTGAATTGGGAATTTGGTCTGCCCTGGGATTACTTGGTCTTTCAATAGGGAATTTAGTCTGTGCTGGGGGAACTTGGTCTTTGAATTGCAAATTTGGTCTGTGCTGGGGGAACTTGGTCTTTGAATTGGGAATTTGGTCTGTGCTGGGGGAACCTGGACTTTGAATTGAGACCTCGGTCTGTGCTGGGGGACCTCGGTCTGTGCTGGGGGACCTCGGTCTGTGCTGGGGGACCTCGGTCTGTGCTGGGGGACCTCGGTCTGTGCTGGGGGACCTCGGTCTGTGCTGGGGGACCTCGGTCTGTGCTGGGGGACCTCGGTCTGTGCTGGGGGACGTCGGTCTTTGAATTGAGAACTCGGTCTGTGCTAGGGGACGTCGGTCTTTGAATTGAGAACTCGGTCTGTGCTAGGGGACGTCGGTCTTTGAACTGAGAACTCGGTCTGTGCTGGGGGAACTCGGTCTTTGAACTGAGAACTCGGTCTGTGCTGGGGGAACTCGGTCTTTGAATTGACAACTTGCTCTGTGCTGGGGGACCTCGGTCTTTGAATTGACAACTTGCTCTGTGCTGGGGGACCTCGGTCTTTGAATTGACAACTTGCTCTGTGCTGGGGGAACTGGGTCTGTGCTGGGGGAATTCTGTCTTTGAATTGAGAAATCGATCTCTGCTGGGGGAACTCTGTCTTTGAATTGAGAACTCGATATCTGCTGGGGGAACTCTGTCTTTGTATTGAGAACTCGATCTCTGCTGCGGGAACATCCGTCTTTGAATTGAGAACTGGGTCTGTGCTGGGGGAACTCAGTCTTTGAATTGAGAATTTGGTCTCTGCAGGGGGAACTGGGTCTGTGCGGGGGAACTGGGTCTCTGCTGGGGAACTGGATCTGTGCTGGGGGAACTGGGTCTTTGAATTGAGAACTCGGTCTCTGCTTGGGGAACTCGGTCTTTGAATTGAGAACTCGGTCTCTGCTGGGGGAACTCGGTCTTTGAATTGGGAATTTCGTCTCTGCTGGGGGAACTCTGTCTTTGGATTGGGAATTTCGTCTGTGCTGGGTGAACTTGGTCTTTGAATTGAGAGCTGGGTCTGTGCTGGGGGAACCGGGTCTGTGCTGGGCGAACTCCGTGTGGGTTTGGCGAACTCCGTGTGGGTTTGGCGAACTCCGTGTGGGTTTGGCGAACTCCGTGTGGGGTTGGCGAACTCCGTCTGACAGAAAGAGAACAAGTGCCGACAAAACATAGGGTTAAAACACTCTTAATTTAACATAGGTCTGAGAGGATAAGGTTTGTGTTGGAAGTCTGTGGTGTGATAACAGAATTTAACAGTGTTACTAACAACAGTGAATTATTTCTTTCCATCCTTATAATGAGTGAACTCTTTCTTACCATCCTTCTAATTTATCAGTTAGCTTGGAGATTGTGTTGCACTCAAATGGACTCTGAGATGGGAAGCAAGGAGTGAGAGCAATGCAGGTGGCACCGGTGCAAAGCTTACTGAGAGCTGAATAGGCCCAGAAGCATCTTTCAGCCCTGGCTCTTTCTTTGTGGGAGCAGAGGCCAAACGTTCGTGCTCTACTCAGATACAGTCCTGCAGAATGGCTGGGAGCCGTCCCCAAACATCTGCATTTAAATGGACTCTGAGGTGGGAAAGCAAGGAGCGAGAGCAATGCAGGTGGCACCGTTGCAAAGCTTGCACTCCATAGAAGAGGTCCAGCAGCATCTTTCAGTCCTGCTTCTTTTTCTGTGGGAGCAGAGGCCAATCATACCTGCTCGACTCAGATGCAGGCTGGCCAAGGTCAGGCCATGGAGGTGTTGCACTCAAATGGACTCTGAGGTGGGAAGCAAGGAGCGAGAGCAATGCAGGTGGCACCGGCGCAAAGCTTACTGTGCGCCGAACAGGCCCAGCAGCATCTTTCAGCCCTGGCTCTTTCTTTGTGGGAGCAGAGGCCAAATGTTCATGCTGTACTCAGATACAATAGTGCAGAATGGCTGGGATCCGTCCCCAAACGTCTACATTCAAATGGACTCTGAGGTGGGAAAGCAAGGAGCGAGAGCAATGCAGGCGGCACCATTGCAAAGCTTGCACTCCGTAGAAGAGGTCCAGCAGCATCTTTCAGTCCTGCTTCTTTTTCTGTGGGAGCAGAGGCCAATCATACGTGCTCGACTCAGATGCAGGCTGGCCAAGGTCAAGCCATGGAGATATTGCACTCAAATGGACTTGTGGTGGGAAGCAAGGAGCGAGAGCAATGCAGGTGGCACCGTTGCAAAGCTTAATGTGGGCTGAACAGGCCCAGCAGCATCTTTCAGCCCTGGCTCTTTCTTTGTGGGAGCAGAGGCCAAACGTTCGTGCTCTACTCAGATACAGTCCTGCAGACTGGCCGGGAGCCGTCCCCAAACATCTGCATTTAAATGGACTGTGAGGTGGGAAAGCAAGGAGCGAGAGCAATGCAGGTGGCACCATTGCAAAGCTTGCACTCCATAGAAGAGGTCCAGCAGCATCTTTCAGTCCTGCTTTGTAGGTAGCTAAGGTCTGGTGACCGAAAGATACCGCATTGTACGGAAAGATAGGGCCCCACTCCTTATAGCCAGTAGCGTTTAGCTTGTGATGTAAGCAGACGGAAGTTACGTTGTAAATCTAAGCTATATAATGTTGTGTCACTTTTTAGTAAACACCATTTGCTATCTGCCACATTGGTGTTTGCGTGCTGTTGGACCCCTCAATCATGCGTAGGTGATTGCCTGTGCCATCCCTGAACCAGGCCACTGTGCCTCCTTGAGGCAAGAAGTGGTGCCGAAAACCGGGAAAATTGCCTGGATGGGTGAACAGTGGCTGGAGCAGCGGGACCAGCCTGGCGGGGAGGACGCTCCCAGACCTGCAAGGATGATGGAGGCCCTTGTGAAGGTTGTATCAGAATTATATAAGCAGTGGGGTATTGATTGTAAACCTAAAGATTTTATTTTCGCTGTTGCGAGACTTTTGCAGATTGGTGTCATTGACCAGCCGGTGGATATTCTCCACCCTAAAGTGTTGGATAAGTGCACTAAAGCATTAGCTGAGGAGACTATATCCTCGGGTTCTGGAAAAAGTCTTAAATTGTGGGGGAAAGTTGTACACGCCCTGCAGAAAGCTATACAAGAGCAGGAGACCTGGATAGCGGCAAGGGACTGTTTGTTGGTCACCCCGAAAATAGGAGTCGGGGCAGCCACATGGACCTTGCACCCCCTAAACGATGATGATTTTTTTTAAGTCTAAAGATTTGCGAGAGGGCAGTACATCCTCTCAACCTCCGAACCCTGTCTCACTTACGGAGGGACAGAAACGAGCAAAATCCTTCTGGGGCGGACTGGCGGAGGAGGCTAGGGGTGCCGCAGTGAAACCAGAGTCCAAGGATGACTGGGCCAGACCACCGCCCTTTGCGCCCCAATATGGAGCCAAGCTGCAAGGGGCAGGGTGAGGATGTCCCTGGCGGGAACAGGGAGGAAGCGCTAGGATTAACACGCGCATATAAACAGGAAGGGGAGGGAAGTGTGTGTGAGGGGCGGGCAGCCAATTCGAGTGATGTGTATGAGGGGCAGGCAGCCAATTCTAGTGACCATTCGGAAAAATGCCCTTGTAAGGCACATACCTCCCTGCTTGAAAGACAGGGCGGGCCAAGACGGCGAGAACGGCCCGCGCCCAAGGGACGTGGCCGGGACCGGAGCCCGAGTAGAAGGAGGAGTGAGTTAAAAGGGGGGGAAAGGCCCGCTTGCAAGGGGGGTGGGCAGGGTCGGAGTGAAGAAAAAGCACGGCCCCCTTGCGGAGCCTGGAAGGGAAGTGGGCAGAGCCAGAGTTCAAGAAGTAGGTGGGGCCGGAGCCCAATCAAAAAGTTTCAAGACCCGAAGTAACCGCTCAGTCGAGTTCTGACTCTGGATCAGATGCTAGCTGGGACGAGTGGCTCACAGCTGGTCTAGATTCAGAGGAGGAAGAAACATGGGCATTTGCACTTAACAGTCAAGCTATTCCTACCCGTAATAAAAAGAAATTTAAAAAGAAAAACACTTCTTTCACGGACTGGAAAGAAATAAAGGCTGCATGTGCTGAATGGGTTCCACCGGCCATGTTAGCGTTCCCGGTTCAAGTTACCCATGGGGACCAAAGGATTTTTTCACCTGTAAATCTTAAAGACATACAAGCGATTGTTAAAGCAATTGCAGGTAAGGGACTTAATTCTGCCATGGTTTCCACCCTTATAGACGGGGTTTTCGGGGGAGACGATATGCTCCCGTTCGATATAAGACATGTTTGTAAAATGATTTTTGATGGAGCAGGGATGATTGTTTTTAAACAAGAGTGGGAAGATAATTGTGTGAAACAATTAGCCCAAGTAATTGGGGAGCGTCACCCGTTACATGGCTCCAGCTTGCCGCACCTGATGGGCACGGATCCGACAATGCTTACCCCTCAGGCACAGGCTCAAGGCTTGTGGGTCCATGAATCATGATAACGACTCTTGCAGCTAGAGATGCTATTCATACAACTTCCAGAACTATTGTCAAACCATCACCATGGTCCACGATAAGACAGAATGAAAGTGAGAGCTTTATGCAATTTGTAGATCGTCTCCAAGCAGCGGTCGATTCCTCGACTGTGCCCCCAGAAGCTTAAGACCCAGTTGTTGGGAAGTGTCTGCGTCAACAGTGTCATGCGAAAACCAAAGAAATTTTACTATCACTGCCGGCGGGGTCAAGTGTCGTGACCGTGATTAAACACGTTGCGAATGAAGAGCAGCTGACCCCGTTCCAGGCGGCTGCTACAGTAATGGCCACCGTAATGGCGTGTTTTAAATGCGGCCAGGCAGGCCATGTGGTAGCTAACTGTCCTAGTTGGGGGATTCGCCAGCTGCATCCCCCCCCCGTAAAAATTCACCTAGAGAACCATGTTGGGTTTGTGGAAGGACAGTACATTTCGCTAAGCAATGCACCCGTAAAGCGCAACCTCAGGGAAACAGTGGGGGAGAGGGTGCCCGGGCCGCACTCTGCCCTCTCCTACTTGGAACAGGACACGGCCCAATTATGCTAACCCCGCCACTTGGAGTGCGACAAGGCTCGATTATACCACCCCCAGATGGGGCGAAGCACTCCTGAATTCGCTACCCCCTCGAGAAGCGACCAATTTCACGGTCCAACCGGCTGCCCAGTCGAACCCGCCTCCATCTCAGGGACAGCAAGGACAACTCTACGGGGGCGAGACCCCAGGGTGGCCTTGGCAATAAAATGTGATAACCCACCAGTGGTGTGGGGGTTCTGTTCTCTTTACAATAGCTTAGATGATACTACTACCATTAGCGTTCTTTTCCTGATTGACACCGGAGCAGATGTTACAGTTATTCCTAAGACAAATTGGCCTCCGCACTGGAAAGTTGAAAGAGCCCTCATGTTGGGTGGAGTCGGGGGATTAACCCGAGCTTGGAAGAGTGCTCAATTGATAGCAATCACGATTCATACTGAAAAGGGACCGGAAAAAACTATCATCCTTTGCCCATATGTCGTGTCAGGGGTCCCACCCCTGCTGGGGAGGGACGCTTTAGTTTTTTTAAAAGCTCGGGTGAGAAATTTACTCTAAGGGCCACTGCTGTATACCTGTTTCCACCAATTAAACTAACATGGAAATCGTCCGACCCAGTGTGGGTTGAGCAGTGGCCCCTATCAAAGCCTCGAATGGACGTTCTTCTTGAGCTACTTGACCGTGAACTACAATGAGGTCATATAGAGCCTTCCACCAGTCCGTGGAATACTCCAGTTTTTGTAATACCTAAACGAACTGGTGAAGGGTTTCGTCCTCTCCGTGATTTGCGTGAAGTAAATAAGACAATTCAACCAATGGGTCCCGTCCAAATGCTGCTACCAATGAACTCTATGATCCCCGAAGGACAGCCTTCTGCTGTCCTTGACATTAAGGATTGTTTCTTTTCGATACCCCTGCATGAAAAGTATAAGGAGCGGTTTGCCTTTTCTGTCGTGTTTCCAAACAGCCAACGCCCCAACCTACACTTTCAATGGAAAGTGCTGCCTCAAGGAATGATCAACTCGCCTACTATCTGCCAGATCACGGTGGATCGGGCATTAGCACCGGTCCGGCGCAGTAGTCCGACTGTGACCATTATTCAATACATGGTCGATATTTTAATCGCTGCACCATCAGGAAGTCAGGTGGACCAGCTAGTGTCAACGGATTCAGAAACTGTAAATTAAACGGGTTCGAAATTGCGAGCGCAAAAATTAAAAGAGGACCATGTGTAAGTTTTCTGGGAGTGGGGATTACAAGTTCTTACGTGACCCCTCCCCAAATAACAATTCATCAGAATATTAAGACACTCCATGATGTGCAACAGTTAGTGGGGTCCTTACAATGGCTGCGTAATATTGTTTTGATCCCTCCCGAAATCATGGCCCGCCTATACGATCTTTTAAAAGGAAAGAACCAATGGGAAAAAAACTCTGGCAACAGAAGCAATGAACTCTCTCGACTTTATCGAGCAACAGGTGTCATCAAGTACGCTTGCCAGATGGAACCCAAATATACCACTTGATCTGTATGTGCACTTCACAGAGCGGGGAGAGTAGGAACACTAGCCCAGGGCCCCCCTGAAAAAGCCCAACCAGTACAATGGATAGTCCTAGGGAAACCGTCACATGCATTTTCTCCAGGAATGGAGTGCCTTGGTAACCTCATCATGAAAGGCACAAAACTCGCCCTAAGACAAATAGACATCGAACTGCCAGGATATATCTACCCTTCCGTAAACAGCTCCCAGCGAAATCAGTGGCTATGTCAGAGTATCTGGCCATAGCTCTCATCGGATTTGGTGGAGAGGTTCGGTACGCCACAAAGCCCCCCCTGGATTCAACTGCTAGCAATTGTTGATATCGACCTTCCACAGAAAATTATGGACCGGCCCCAGCCAGGACCAACAGTCTTCACAGACGCATCTTCAGCGTCCTCAACCGCGGCAGCAGTGTGGCAATGAGAGAAAGACTGGCGCTGTATTAAAATGACTGATCGAGCTCTCTCAGTAAACAGCTAGAAGCGACGGACCTAGTACTAGCATGCTGATTGTTTCCAAGAGAACATCTTAACATAGTGACTGGTTCGATTGTATTCTAACTGCTGAAGTGCTCCCATTCGCCTGCAGCCCAGTTTCTGGAGCACGAACGATTGGATTCTGTTCCCACACAAAAAGAGGCAGGACTGAAAGACGCTGCTGGATCTCTTCTGCGCACAGCAAGCTATGTAACAGTGCCATCCACATTGCTGTCTCTCTTTGCTTTCTCATCTGAACGTCCATTGTATTCCCACTTCTGAGGTGCTCCCATTCACCTGCAAGCCAGTTTGCACAGCACAAATGATTGGTCTCAGTTCCCACAGAAAAAGCCACAGGACTAAAAGATGCTGCTGGATCTCTTCTGTGCACAGCAAACTATGGAACAGTGCCATCCGCATTGCTGTCTCTCTTTGCTTTCTCATCTGAATGTCCATTGTATTCCTACTTCTCAGGTGCTCCGATTCACCTGCAGGCCAGTTTGCACAGCAGAAACGATTGGTCTCTGTTGCTACACAAAAAGAGGCAGGACTGAAAGATGCTGCTGGATCTCTTCTGCGCACAGCAAGCTATGTGGCAGTGCCATCCTCATTGCTGTCTCTCTTTGCTTTCTCATCTGAAGGCCCTTTGAATTCCCACTTCTGAGGTGCTCAAATTCACTTCCAGGCCAGTTTGCACAGCACAAACGATTGGCCTCTGTTCTCAAAAGAAAAAGAGGCTGGACTAAAAGATGCTGCTGGATCTCTTCTGCGCACAGCAAGCTATGAAACAGTGCCATCTGCATTGCTGTCTCTCTTTGCTTTCCCATCACAATGTCCATTGTATTCCCACTTCTGAGGTGCTCCCATTCGCCTGCAGCCCAGTTTCTGGAGCACGAATGAATGGCCTCCATTCCCACACAAAAAGCGGCAGGACTGAAAGGTGCTGCTGAATCTCTTCAGTGCGCAGCAAGCTATGTAACGGTGCCATCAGCCTTGCTGTCTCTCTTTAGTTTCTCATCTGAAGGCCCATTGAATTCCCACTTCTCAGGTTCTTCCATTCTGCTGCAGCCCAGTTTTTTGAGCACGAATGATTGGTCTCCCTTCCCACAGAAAAAGGGGCAGGACTAAAGGATGCTGATGGACCTCTTCTGCGCACAGCAAGCTATGTAACGGTGCCATCTGCATTGCTGTCTCTCTTTGCTTTCTCATCTGAACGTCCATACTATTCCCACTTCTGAGGTGCCCCCATTCACCTGCAGGCCATTTTGGGGAGCACGAACGATTGGCCTGCGTTCCCACACAAAAAGAGGCAGGACTGAAAGATGCTGCTGCATCTCTTCTGCGCACAGCAAGCTATGTAACGGTGCCATCCGAATTGCTGTCTCTCTTTGCTTTCTCATCTGAATGTCCATTGTATTCCCACTTCTGAGGTTCCCCTATTCACCTGCAGACCTGGTTGCACAGCCGAAACGATTGGTCTCTGTTCCTACACAAAAAGAGGCAGGACTGAAAGATGCTGCTGGATCTCTTCTGCGCACAACAAGCTATATATAGGTGCCATCCGCACTGCTGTCGCTCTTTGCTTTCTCATCTGAGCATCGATTGTATTCCAACTGCTGAGGTGCTCCCATTCGCCTGCTGGCCAGTTTGTGGTGCAGGAATGATTGGCCTCTGTTCCCTCAAAAAAAGAGGCAGGACAGAAAGATGCTGCTGGATCTCTTCAGCGCACAGCAAGCTATGTAACAGTGCCATCCGCATTGCTGCCTATCTTACCTTTCTCATCTGAACGTCCACTGTATTCCCGCTTCTGAGGTGCTCCTATTCGGCTGCAGCCCAGTTTGTGGAGCACGAACGATTGGTCTGTGTTCCCACACAGAAAGAGGCAGGATTGAAAGATGCTTCTGGATCTCTTCTGCGCAAAGCAAGCTATGTAACAGTGCTATCAGCATTGCTGTCTCTCTTTCCTTTCTCATCTGAGCATCGATTGTCTGCCCACTTCTGAGGTGCTCCCATTCTCCTGCAGGCCACTTTGCACAGCACGAACGATTGGCCTCTGTTCCCACACAAAAAGAGGCAGGACTGAAATAGGTTGGTGGATCTCTTCAGCGCACAGCAGGCTATGTAACAGTGCTATCCGCATTGCTGTCTCTCTTTCCTTTGTCATCTGAGCATCGATTGTATTCCTACTGCTGAGGTGCTCCCATTCACCTGCAGCCCAGTTTGTGGAGCATGAACGATTGGCCTCTGTTCCCACAAAAAAGAGGTATGAGTGAGATATGCTGCTGGATCTCTTCAGTGCACAGCAAGCTATGTAACAGTGCCATCCACATTGCTCTCTCTCTTTCCTTTCTCATCAAAACATATATTGTTTGCACACTTCTGAGGTGCTCCCATTTGCCTGCAGGCCAGCTTGCACAGCACGATCGATTGGCCTGTTTTCCCACACCGAAAGAGGTAGGAGAGAAAGATGCTATTGGATCTCTTCTGCGTATAGCAAGCTATGAAACAGTGCCATCGTCATTGCTATCTCTCTTTGCTTTCACATCTGAGCATCGATTGTATTCCAACTGCTGAGGTGCACCCATTCACCTGCAGCCGTGTGTGTGGAGCACGAACGATTGGCCTCTGTTCCCACACAAAAAGAGGCAGGACTGAAAGATGCGGCTGGACCTCTTCAGCACGCAGCAAGCTATGTAACAGTGCCATCCACATTGCTCTCTCTCTTTTCTTTCTTATCAAAACATATATTGATTGCACACTTCTGAGGTGCTCCCATTCGCCTGCAGCCCAGTTTGCACAGCATGAACGATTGGCCTCTGTTCCCACACAAAAAGAGGCAGGACTGAAATATGCAGCTGGATCTCTTCTGCGCACAGCAAGCTATGAAACGGTGCCATCCGCGTTGGTGTCTCTCTTTGCTTTCTAATCTGAGCATCGATTGTATTCCAACTGCTGAGGTGCTCCCATTCGTCTGCAGCCCACTTTGTGGAGCACAAACGATTGGCCTCTGTTCTCACACAAAAAGAGGCAGGACTGAAAGATGCTGCTTGATCTCTTGTGCGCACAGCAAGGTATGCAACAGAGATATCCACATTGCTGTCTCCCTTTCCTTTCTCATCAAAACGTCCGTTGTATGCCCACATCTGAGGTGCTCCCATTCGCCTGCAGCCCAGTTTGCACAGCACGATCGATTGGCCTCTGTCCCCTCACCGAAAGAGGTAGGACAGTAAGATGCTATTGGATCTCTTTTGTTTATAGCAAGCTATGAAACAGTGCCATCCGCATTGCTGTCTCTCTTTCCTTTCTCATCTGAGCATCGATTGTATTCCAGCTGCTGAGGTGCTCCCGTTCACCTGCAGCCCAGTGTGTGGAGCACAAACGATGGGCCTCTGTTCCCACACAAAAAGAGGCAGGACTGAAAGATGCGGCTGGATCTCTTCTGCGCAGAGCAAGCTATGTAACAGTGCCATCCGCATTGCTGTCTCTCTTTGCTTTCTCATCTGAGCATCGATTGTATGCCCACTTCTGCGTTGCTCCCATTCGCCTGCAGGCCAGTTTGCACATCACGATCGATTGGCCTCTGTTCCCACACAAAAAGAGGCAGGACTGAAAAATGCTGCTGGATCTCTTCTGCGCACAGCAAGCTATGTAACAGTGCTATCCACATAGCTGTCTCTCATTCCTTTCTCATCAAAACGTCCATTGTATGCCCACTTCTGAGGTACTCCCATTCGCCTGCAGGCCAGTTTGCACATCACGATCGATTGGCCTCTGTTCCCACACCGAAAGAGGTAGGACAGTAAGATGCTATTGGATCTCTTCTGCGTATAGCAAGCTATGAAACAGTGCCATCCGTATTGCTGTCTCTCTTTGCTTTCTCATCTGAGCATCGATTGTATTCCAACTGCTGAGGTGCTCCCATTCACCTGCAGCCCAGTGTGTGGAGTACGAACGATTGGCCTCTGTTCCCACACAAAAAGAGGCAGGACAGAAAGACACTTCTGGATCTCTTCTGCGCAAAGCAAGCTATGTAACAGTGCTATCCGCATTGCTGTCTCTCTTTGCTTTCTCATCTGAGCAGCGATTGTATGCCCGCTTCTGAGGTGCTCCCATTCTCCTGCAGCCCAGTTTGCACAGCATGAACGATTGGCCTCTGTTCCCACACAAAAAGAGGCAGGACTGAAATAGGCTGGTGGATCTCTTCAGCGCACAGCAAGCTATGTAACAGTGCTATCCGCATTGCTGTCTCTCTTTCCTTTGTCATCTGAGCATCGATTGTATTCCAACTGCTGTGGTGGTCCCATTCACCTGCAGCCCTGTTTGTGGAGCACGAACGATTGGCCTCTGTTCCCACACAAAAAGAGGCAGGACTGAAAGATGCTGCTGGATCTCTTCTGCGCACAGCAAGCTATGTAACAGAGCCATCCACATTGCTCTCTGTCTTTCCTTTCTCATCTGAGCACCGATTGTATTCCAACTGCTGAGGTGCTCCCATTCGTCTGCAGCCCACTTTTTGGAGCACAAACGATTGGCCTCTGTTCTCACACAAAAAGAGGCAGGACTGAAAGATGCTGCTGGATCTCTTCTGCGCACAGCAAGGTATGTAACAGAGATATCCACATTGCTGTTTCTTTTTCCTTTCTCATCAAAACGTCCATTGTATGCCCACTTCTGAGGTACTCCCATTCGCCTGCAGGCCAGTTTGCACATCACGATCGATTGGCCTCTGTTCCCACACTGAAAGAGGGAGGACAGTAAGATGCTATTGGATCTCTTCTGCGTATAGCAAGCTATGAAACAGTGCCATCCGCATTGCTGTCTCTCTTTGCTTTCTCATCTGAGCATCGATTGTATTCCAACTGCTGAGGTGCTCCCATTCACCTGCAGCCCAGTGTGTGGAGCACGAACGATTGGCCTCTGTTCCCACACAAAAAGAGGGAGGACTGAAAGACACTTCTGGATCTCTTCTGCGCAAAGCAAGCTATGTAACAGTGCTATCAGCATTGCTGTCTCTCTTTCCTTTCTCATCTGAGCATCGATTGTATGCCCACTTCTGAGGTGCTCCCATTCTCCTGCAGCCCAGTTTGCACAGCACGAACGATTGGCCTCTGTTCCCACACAAAAAGAGGCAGGACTGAAATAGGTTGGTGGATCTCTTCAGCGCTCAGCAGGCTATGTAACAGTGCTATCCGCATTGCTGTCTCTCTTTCCTTTCTCATCTGAGCATCGATTGTATTCCTACTGCTGAGGTGCTCCCATTCACCTGCAGCCCTGTTTGTGGAGCATGAATGATTGGCCTCTGTTCCCACACAAAAAGAGGCAGGACTGAAAGATGCTGCTGGATCTCTTCTGCGCACAGCAAGCTATGTAACAGTGCCATCCACATTGCTCTCTCTCTTTCCTTTCTCATCAAAACGTCCTCTGTATGCCCACTTCTGAGGTGCTCCCATTCGCCTGCAGGCCAGCTTGCACAGCACGATCGATTGGCCTGTTTTCCCACACCGAAAGAGGTAGGAGAGAAAGATGCTATTGGATCCCTTCTGCGTATAGCAAGCTATGAAACAGTGCCATTGTCATTGCTATTTCTCTTTGCTTTCACATCTGAGCATCGATTGTATTCCAACTGCTGAGGTGCACCCATTCACCTGCAGCCGTGTGTGTGGAGCACGAACGATTGGCCTCTGTTCCCACACAAAAAGAGGCAGGACTGAAAGATGCGGCTGGATCTCTTCTGTGCACAGAAAGCTATGTAACAGTGCCGTCCACATTGCTCTCTCTCTTTTTTTTCTTATCAAAACATATATTGATTGCACACTTCTGAGTTGCTCCCATTCGCCTGCAGTCCAGTTTGCACCGCACAAACGATTGGCCTCTCTTCCCACACAAAAAGTGGTAGGACAGAAAGATGCTGCTGGATCTCTACTGCGCACAGCAAGCTTTGAAACGGTGCCATCCGCGTTCCTGTGTCTCTTTGCTTTCTCATCTGAGCATCGATTGTATTCCAACTGCTGAGGTGCTCCCATTCACCTGCAACCCAGTTTCCACAGCACAAACAATTGGCTTCTGTTCCCACACAAAAAGAGGCAGGACTGAAAGATGCTGCTGGATCTCTTCTGCGCACAGCAAGCTATGTAACGGTGCCATCCACATTGCTGTCTCTCTTTCCTTTCTCATCTGAGCATTGATTGTATTCCAACTGCTGTGATGCTCCCATTCGCCTGCTGGCCAGTTTGCACAGCAGAAACTATTTTACTCTATTCCCACGCAAAGAGAGACCGGACTGAAAGATGCTGCTGGATCTCTTCTGCGCACACCAAGCTATGTAAGAGAGCCATCCACATTGCTGTCTCTCTTTCCTTTCTCATTAAAACGTCCATTGTATGTGCACTTCTGAGGAGCTCCCATTCGCTCCATGACAGTTTGCACAGCACGAATGATTGGCCTCTGTTCCCACACAAAAAGAGGGAGGACAGAAAGATGCTGCTGGATCTCTTCTGCGCGCAGCAAGCTATGTAACAGTGCCATCCGCATTGCTGTCCCTATTTGCTTTCTCATTTGAGCATCGATTGTATTCCAACTGCTGAGGTGCTCGCGTTCACCTGCAGCCCGGTTTGTGGAGCACGAGCGATTGGCCTCTGTTCCCACAGAAACAGAGGCAGGACTGAAAGATGCTGCTGGATCTCTCCTGTGCGCAACAAGCTATGTAACGGCGTCATCCACATTGCTGTCTCTCTTTGTTTTCTCATCTGAGGATCGATTGTATTCCAACTGAGAGGTGTTCCCAGTCACTCGTAGCCCAGTTTGTGGAGCACGAGCGATTGGCCTCTGTTCCCACAGAAAAAGAGGCAGGACTGAAAGATGCTGCTGGATCTCTCCTGTTCACAGCAAGCTATATAACAGTGCCATCCACATTGCTGTCTCTCTTTCCTTTCTCATAAAAACATCCATTGTATGCCCACTTCTGATGAGCTCCCATTCACATGCAGGCCAGTTTGCACAGCAAGAACGATTGGCCTCTGTTCCCACACAAAAAGAGGCAGGAGGGAATGATGCTGCTGGATCTCTTCAGCGCACAGCAAGCTATGTATCAGAGCCATCCACATTGTAGTCTCTCTTTCCTTTCTCATCAAAACGTCCATTGTATTCGCACGACTAAAGTGCTCCCATTTGCCTGCGGTCCAGTTTGTGATGCATGAACGATTGCCTCTGTTCTCACACAAAAAGAGGCAGGAGAAAAAGATGCTGCTGGATCTCTTCTGCGCACAGCAAGCTATGTAACAGTGCCATCCACATTGCTGTCTCTCTTTCCTTTCTCATCTGAGCATCGATTGTATTCCAACTGCTGAGGTGCTCCCATTTGCCTACAGGCCAGTTTGCACAGCACGAGCGATTGGCCTCTGTTCCCAGACAAAAAGAGTTAGGACAGAAAGATGGAGCTGGATCTCTTCTGCGCACATCAAGCTATGTAACAGTGCCATCCGCATTGCTGTCTCTCTTTCCTTTCTCATCAAAACGTCCGCTGTATTCCCACTTCTGAGGTGCTCCCATTCGCCTGCAGTCCAGTTTGCCGAGCACAAACTATTTTCCTCTGTTCCCACACGAAGGGAGACAGCACTGAAAGATGCTGCTGGATCTCTTCAGCGCACAGCAAGCTATGTAACGGTGCCATCCACATTGCTGTCTCTCTTTCCTTTCTCATCTGAGCATCGATTGTATTCGAACTGGTGAGGTGCTCCCATTCATCTACAGTCCGGTTTGTGGAGCACGAACGATTGGACTCTGTTCCCACACAAAAAGAGGCAGGTCTAGAAGATGCTGCTGGATATCTTCTGCGCACAGCAAGCTATGTAACAGTGCCATCCACAGTGCTGTCTCTCTTTCCTTTCTCATAAAAACGTCCATTGTTTGCCCACTTCTGAGGTGCTCCCTTTCGCCTGCAGCCGAGCTTGCAGAGCACGAGCGATTGGCCTCTGTTCTCACACAAAAAGAGGCAGGACTGAATGATGCTGTTGGATCTCTTCTGCGCACAGCAAGCTATGAAACGGTGCCATCCACATTGCAGTCTCTCTTTCCTTTCTCATCTGAGCATCGATTGCATTCCAACTGCTGTGGTGCTCCCATTCACTTGCAGATCGGTTTGTGGAGCACGAACGATTGGCCTCTGTTCCCCCACAAAAAGAGGCAGGACTGAAAGATGCTGCTGGATCTCTTCTGCGCACAGCAAGCTATGTAACAGAGCCATTCACATTGTAGTCTCTCTTTCCTTTCTCATCAAAACGTCCATTGTATTCGCACTACTGAAGTGCTCCCATTTGACTGCGGCCCAGTTTGTCGTGCACGAACAGTTGGCCTCTCTTCCCACACAAAAAGAGGTAGGACAGAAAGATGCTGCTGGATCTCTTCTACGCACAGCAAGCTATGTAATAGCGCCATCCGCATTGCTGTCTCTCTTTGCTTTCTCATCTGAGCATCGATTGTATTCGAACAGCCTCGGTGCTCCCATTCGCCTGCAGGCCAGTTTGCACAGCACGAACGATTGGCCTCTGTTCCTACATAAAAAGAGGCAGGAGGGAAAGATGTTGCTGGATCTCTTCAGTGCACAGCAAGCTATGTAACAGAGCCATCCACATTGCTCTCTCTCTTTCCTTTGTCATCAAAACGTCCATTGTATGCCCATTTCTGAGGTACTCCCAGTTGCTTGCCGCGAAGTTTGCACAGCACGAACGATTGGCCTCTGTTCCCACACAAAAAGAGGCAGGATTGAAAGATGCTGCTGGATCTCTTCTGCTCACCTCAAGCTATGTAACAGAGCCATCCACATTGCTGTCTCTCTTTCCTTTCTCATCAAAACATCCGTTGTATTCCCACTTCTGAGGTGCTCCCATTCGCCTGCAGGCCAGTTTGCACAGCACAAACTATTTTCCTCTGTTCCCACACAAAGAGTGACAGCACTGAAAGATGCTGCTGGATCTCTTCTGCGCACAGCAAGGTATGTAACGGTGCCATCCGCATTGCTGTCTCTCTTTCCTTTCTCATGTGAGCATCGATTGTATTCCAACTGCTGATGTGCTCCCATTCATCTACAGTCCGGTTTGTGGAGCAAGAACAATTGGCCTCAGTTGCCACTCAAAAAGAGGCAGGACTGAAAGATGCTGCTGGATAGCTTCTGCGCACATCAAGCTATATAACGGTGCCATCCCCATTGCTGTCTCTCTTTCCTTTCTCATCGAATCGTCCATTGTTTGCCCACTTCTGAGGTGCTCCCATTCGCCTGCATCCAAGCTTGCACAGCACGAACGATTGGACTCTGTTCCCACACAAAAAGAGTTAGGACAGAAAGATGCTGCTGGATCTCTTCTGCGCACAACTTGCTATGAAACGGTGCCGTCCACATTGCTGTCTCTCTTTCTTTTCTCGTCTGATCATCGATTGTATTTGTACTGCTGAGGTGCTCCCATTCGCCTGCAGGCCAGTTTGTGGAGCATGGACGATTGGCCTCTGTTCCCACACAAAAAGAGGCAGGAGGGAAAGATGCGGCTATATCTCTTCTGCACACAGCAAGCTATGTAACAGTGCTGTCGTCATTGCTGTCTCTGTTTGCTTTCTCATCTGAGCATCGATTGTATTCCAACTGAGGGGTGTTCCCACTCACTCGCAGCCCAGTTTGTGGAGCACGAACGATTGGCCTCTGTTTGTGGAGAGCCATTTGGCTGTGAACGGGCATGTGAGCGATCCATACAATTGCTTGACAATTGTAAGGTAGTGACCCGCAAGCACTGAGGCCTCGCCTGAGTGTTACTAAAGTTCGTGTACGTGCAGAAGCCTTGGGAAAAGTTAGCATGGAAAACTACTGAGAGAGATACGCAGAGAAGGAATGTTAACTGTAACCTTGAAGCATATGCTGTCATAGTTAACCAATCATTAAGCTGTTACTGAGTGAATCCTGTTTGGTATTTAGCCGTGTGAACAATACATGTATCCAATTAGACTTGTGTGTGTTAATGATAGACAAGTAGAGTGCCTATATATACTGAGCTATCTGCGCAATAACTTTGGCACAGCCTGATCATATTGGTCTGTGTGCTGTGTCCGGGACTTCTGCGTCAAGAAGTGGCGCCCGAACAGGGACCCTCAGATCGGCGTTGGATAAAACCGACGAGACTGACAGGAAGGAGGGGGCAGAAGCCGGTCGATATCGGGTACTGCCCCGGCACTCGGACGTCGCTAGAGCAAAAAGTTTGTGAATCTCGCCCTGAGCAGGTGAGCGGCCGGGGAGGAGAGGTGGTCCACACTGACCAAGGAAGAGTCAGAAGTGGTGAAGCTCCTCCAACACATTCTGTCTATGAGAGCAGTGAGTTACGATGAGCCTGCCTTGAAGGCTTTGCTGTATGGAGCAAAGGGAAAGGATTTAATCCCCTCAGTGGATGCTGCCTTTCAAATCGCAACTTGGGAAAAAATAGGAGCAACGCTGTGGGAAGAGGTAAGTCAGGGATCCAAGGAGGCAAGTTAATACCCCACTGTGTGGAGACTAATTACTGACTCTTTAAAAAATAACCGATGGATGGGCCAGGGGATACGAATTTGCATCTTCCTTTATCACTTTCGCCGCCCCTGGCCTCCCTCCCCCCAGAGCCCGATCCTCAAGATCGCCAAGGGTGGGACAAATGGACAGGATTGTTAGATGAGAAAGTACAGACACTTCATGACGGACTTAGAAATTTACAGCTCTCCGACACTGCTAAGTCAAAGAATGTGAGAGTGGAGCCCAAACCCCCCCCCCCCCACCCCCCCATCCCTCCGAACCTCCGCCAGTTGCTGCCACGGCTGCGGAGACTGAGGACGGGGATGAAGGCGATCCTTTTGCCCTGGACCCTGTTAATCCTGAGAAAAAGCCTACTTTCAGATCACCTGAAACTCACGGGAGGAAATGTTTTAATGGCACTTGATAACACTGAAACTCCAGAACACATTAATGAGGAGCCTGAGCATTTTCATCAGATTGTTGTTGCTGCTCCTGAGATTCTGATGCCTAATAATTCTGATGCTGACCTGGATAGTCCTTTTGACCCGAGACTTGCTCATCCGGAAAAGAAGCCTGATTTAGATCCTCCGGATCCCCATGACAAATGGGCAGTTATAAAGGGAAAAGTAAGATGGGTGGGGGATGCAGACGTATTGTGTGCTTATAGTCTCTCTGTGATATTCATGTACTAAAAGTTAGGAAATGTAACTGCGTCTGTGTTTCTATCGACCCTTGCAGACCTGTATAGATACTGCTGGCCACTTCTCCCGATGTAGGCTGGCCACCTGCATTGGAATGAGTGTGCATTTTGGTCAGTGTAAAAGCCCAAGCCTCATGCGATGTGAGGGAGGCAGAGCCTCTGCGGGGACGCCCGCTGAGATTGAGCCTGCCACCTTGCACTGTGATGATGCTGCTCGGAGCTGGTTTCTTGATTGTCTTCACAGGGTCATTGCAACTACATTTTGTACGTGTGACCATGTAGTGGGAGTAATGATTGTCTGCATTTTGTGTTTCACATACTGTAGTTGTGTGGAGTGTGTTTGTGGGATCCCATGAATGTGTGTGTATGTGTGTGTCTGTTGAGGGCAGACAGTGTTCTGTGTATTTTTTCTTATTGGGTTGATGTAAAAGTTTTTAATGGGTAGCAGATTAACATTTTGGGCAAGAAAAGGTTAATAGAAAAGTGGTGCTCCCTGCAGAGATTTATGGCTGCTGCTCAGCAGGCTGGCAGCTGTAGCTGCTGCTGGGCAGGCAGGCCTTTGTAGCTGCTGCTGAGCAGTCCTGCTTAGTGTGTTTAAGTTAACCTAGGGGAGAATCCAAGCTTTACCAACCTCCACCCAAACAGCACCAGGGTGGCAGACACAGAAAAGAAAAAAAAAAAAAAAAAAAAAAGGGTGATGACCCAGCAAACTCCTTGACTGTTAACACGGTGCTGTTTGCTTCTGCAGCTGCTTCACGTTCCTGTTTCATCAGAATGCCTTTGCTTTACGGAATCCTTTTAACCTGACTTACTTCTCAAGAGCTGATAACATGGGGGAAGGGATATATTTGTGTTCTACCTACAGGTCCATGGAGGCTGCCTGCAAAGTTTCTGAAGCCTTGCCATGAGCTGGACGGACAAGCGGAAAAACCCAATGCCTTAGCTACAAGAGCTTGAATATATGTGCATGTAAAGTAGCTCTTGTTAGAGGCTGGGATTTTGTGTATAAAACCACCTGTACTTACTAGCCAGTTGCTAATAAGAAACTACACCTTGTATTGTTTGTATTTGTCACTTGTAAAACAGATGTTAGAGTATGCATATTTGCAGCAGCTACTGGAAAATGCTAAGGCAAAAACCTAGAAAGATTCTAATACAATGATAGCATTATGAAGCAGGTAATGGAACGAATTAAGAGGGTGGAAGAACATCACTGGTGGGAAAATTTTCTTTGGCTGGTCCCTCACTGCCACTAGCATCTTCAACATGCTGCTGCACCCTGTACTGTATATACTGCTAATGTAAATCTGTATGTGCTTTGCCATAGTAGTGACTTGTTACTGAATGAAGCAGGTGAACCTCTGCACTGACAACAAGGTGCCACGACTGAGGTTGGCCAAATACCTCCTACCACAGTCAAGGGCAAGACTGGGTTGGCCTCTGTGTTTGCCACCAAGAAGAACCTTTCGCTCCGCTGCTGGCTGCAACCCAGCAGGCGTTGAGTGGTGGGGACACATGCCATGCCAGACCTTGATGTGAGGGATGGCCTCTCCTGTTATCAGAGAACTATACAGGAGAGAAAGGCAGCCCAAGCAGCCTGTGGTTGGCATATGTTGGAGATACAATCTAGTCCAAATCCTCTGCTCAAGTAGGGTCGTCTGAAACAGGTAATATATATAAAATAAAAACAAAAACAAAAAAAAAAAAAGAGGGAAATGTAAGGATTTTCTTCAAACAGTTTGCAAATGTGATTTGTACAAAAACTTTTAAATTTGTCTAGTTTTGATTCTCTTTCTACAGTACAGCATTTGTGACATCTGACAGCTGATTAAAGGTATTGGAATGATTTTAGTGATAGTCTTGACCACAGTTATGATTGTACCTTGTATTTTGCAGTGTATTCGTGGTATGACTGAAAACCTGGTAAAACAGCTTTGGCTTACTCAAGAAAAGAAAAGGGGGAGATGTGGATGATTTCTTGTTAGAGAATGGACATATGACTGCTCTGAATGAAAGCAAGTATGTTCAGCTGGCCATATAGCAGGGGTAACTCCTGGTTACCTCTGTGCAGCCGACCGTGGAAAAGAAGCAACTCCAGGACAGTTAATGAAACAAGAATGCAGGCCTGGAAGATAAGAAGGAGCTAAGATAAGAAGGTTGCTGAATTGGACTGTAAATCTTGCTTGCTTACCAAAACCACACTTTAGGTTCTCACAAGTGCAAAAGTTACAAGTGCTCTTGGATTGTAATTGGTTTCAAAAGCTGTTATAAGGTTGGGGTATTAGTGGTTGGCTAGGAGTACTAATCAAACGAGGTTTAACAGTTTTAATGGTATTGATTATTATTGTTTAAATCTTTTGTTGTTTATGGAAGTGTATTGTCAGTATGCTATTTCATGCTGTGAATCGGGTCTGGATTGCTCAAAAACAAAAAGAGGGATTTGTGGAGAGCCATTTGGCTGTGAACGGGCATGTGAGCAATCCAGACAATTGCTTGACAATTGTAAGGTAGAGACCCGCAGGCACCGAGGCCTCGCCTGAGGGTTACTAAAGTTCGTGTACGTGCAGAAGCCTTGGGAAAAGTTAGCATGGAAAACTACTGAGAGAGATACGCAGAGAAGGAATGTTAACTGTAACCTTGAAGCATATGCTGTCATAGTTAACCAATCATTAAGCTGTTACTGAGTGAATCCTGTTTGGTATTTAGCCGTGTGAACAATACATGTATCCAATTAGACTTGTGTGTGTTAATGATAGACAAGTAGCGTGCCTATATATACTGAGCAATCTGCGCAATAAACTTTGGCACAGCCTGATCATATTGGTCTGTGTGCTGTGTCCGGGACTTCTGCGTCAA
The DNA here is from genome assembly GCA_039720435.1 of Amazona ochrocephala. Classification (NCBI taxonomy): domain Eukaryota; kingdom Metazoa; phylum Chordata; class Aves; order Psittaciformes; family Psittacidae; genus Amazona; species Amazona ochrocephala. Next base: position 82,350,822 of record CM077879.1, on the reverse strand, counting down.
CATCTGTTCCCACACAGAAAGAGGCAGGACTGAAAGATGCTGCTGGACCTCTTCAGCGCACAGCAAGCTATGTAACGGTGCCATCCACATTTCTGTCTCTCTTTCCTTTCTCATCAAAACGTCCATTGTATGCCCACTTCTGATGAGCTCCCATTCGCCCGCCGGCCAGTTTGCACAGCACGAACGATTGGCCTCTGTTCCCACACAAAAAGAAACAGGACTGAAAGATGCTTCTGGATCTCTTCTGCGCACAGCAAGCTATGTAACAGTGCTGTCCTCATTGCTGTCTCTCTTTGCTTTCTCATCTGAGCATCGATTGTATTCCAACTGCTGAGGTGCTCCCATTCGCCTGCAGCACAGTTTGTGGAGGAAGAGCGATTGGCCTCTGTTCCCACACAAAAAGAGGCAGGACTGAAAGATGCTGCTGGATCTCTTTAGCGCACAGCAAGCTATGTAACAGAGCCATCCACATTGCTGTCTCTCTTTTCATTCTCACCAAAAAGTCCATTTTATGTCCACTTCGGAGGTGCTCCCATTCGCCTGCGGCCCAGTTTGTGGAGCACGAATGATTGGCCTCTGTTCCCACACAAAGAGAGGCAAGACTGAAAGATGCTGCAGGATCTCTTCTGTGCACAGCAAGCTATGCAACAATGCCATCCACATTGCTCTCTCTCTTTCCTTTCTCATCAAAACGTCCATTGTATGCCCACTTCTGAGGAGCACCCAATTGCCTGCAGGCCAGTTTGGACAGCACGAACGATTGGCCTCTGTTCCCACACAAAAAGAGGTGGGACAGAAAGATGCTGCTGGATCTCTTCTGCGCACGTCGATCTATGTAACAGTGCCATCCACATTGCTGTCTCTCTTTCCTTTCTCATCAAAACGTCCGTTGTATTCCCACTTCTGAGGTGCTCCCATTCGCCTGCAGGCCAGTTTGCACAACACAAACTACTTTCCTCTGTTCTCACACGAAGAGAGACAGCTCTGAAAGATGCTGCTGGATCTCTTCAGCGCACAGCAAGCTATATAACAGTGCCATCCACATTGCTGTCTCTCTTTCCTTTCTCATCTATGCATCGATTGTATTCGAACTGCTGAGGAGCGCCCATTCATCTACAGTCCGGTTGGTGGAGCACGAACGATTGGCCTCTGTTCCAACACAAAAAGAGGCAGGACTGAAAGATGTTCCTGGATCTCTTCTGCGCACAGCAAGCTATGTAACAGTGCCATCCACATTGCTGTCTCTCTTTCCTTTCTCATCTATGCATCGATTGTATTCGAACTGCTGAGGAGTGCCCATTCATCTACAGTCCGGTTGGTGGAGCACGAACGATTGGCCTCTGTTCCAACACAAAAAGAGGCAGGACTGAAAGATGTTCCTGGATCTCTTCTGCGCACAGCAAGCTATGTAACAGTGCCATCCACATTGCTGTCTCTCTTTCCTTTCTCATCAAAATGTCCGTTGTATTCCCACTTCTGAGGTGCTCCCATTTGCCTGCAAGCCAGTTTGCACAGCACGAACGATTGGCCTCTGTTCCCACACAAAAAGAGGTAGGACAGAAAGTTGCTGCTGGATCTCTTCTGCGCACCGGAAGCTATGTAACAGAGCCATCCACATTGCTGTCTTTCTTTCCTTTCTCATCAAAATGTCCGTTGTATTCCCATTTCTGAGGTGCTGCCTTTCGTCCACAAGCCAGTTTGCACAGCACGAACGATTGGCCTCTGTTCCCACAGAAAAATAGGCAGGACTGAAAGATGCTGCTGGATCTCTTCTGCGCACAGCAATCTCTGTAACAGTGCCTTTCACATTGCTGTCTCTCTTTCCTTTTTCATCAATAGGTCCGTTGTATTCCCAATTCTGAGGTGCTCCCATTCGCTTGCAAGCCAGTTTGCACAGTACGAATGATTTTCCTCTCTTTCCACACAAAAAGAGTCAGGACTGAAAGATGCTTCTGGATCTCTTCAGTGCGTACAGCAAGCTATGTAACAGAGCCATCCGCATTGCTGTCTATCTTTCCTTTCTCATCAAAATGTCCATTGTATTCCCACTTCTGAAGTGCTCTGATTCGCCTGCAGGGCAGTTTGCACAGCACGAACGATTTTCCTCTGTTCCCACACAAAAAGCGGTAGGACAGATGTATGCTGCGGGATCGCTTCTGCGCACAGCAAGCTATGTAACAGAGCCATCCGCATTGCTGTACATATTTGCTTTCTCATCAAAATTTCCGTTGTATTCCCATGTCTGACGTGCTCCCATTCGCCTGCAAGCCAGTTTGCACAGCACAGAAGATTGGCCTCTGTTCCCACACAAAAAGTGGCAGCACTGAAAGATGGTGCTGGATCTCTTCTGCGCACAGCAAGCAATGTAACAGTGCCATCCACATTGCTGTCTCTCTTTCCTTTCTCATCTGAACATCGATTGTATACCGACTGCTGAGGTGCTCTCATTCGCCTGAAAGCCAGTTTGCACAGCACGAACGATTGGCCTCTGTTCCCACACAAAAAGGGGCAGGACTGAAAGATGCTGCCGGATCTCCTCTAGTGCACAGCAAGCTATGCAACAGAGACATCCACACTGCTGTCTCTCTTTCCTTTCTCATCAAAATGTCTGCTGTATTCCCTCTTCTGAGGTGCTCCAATTCACCTGCAAACCGGTTTGCACAGCACAAACTGTTGGCCTCTGTTCCCACGCTAAGAGAGACAGGACTGAAAGATGCTGCTGGATCTCTTCAGTGCACAGCAAGCTGTGTAACAGAGCCATCCACATTGCTGTCTCTCTTTCCTTTCTCATCAAAACGTCCATTGTATTCCCACTTCTAATGTGCTTCCAGTCGCCTGCAACCCAGTTTGCACAGCACGAACGATTGGCCTCTCTTCCCACACAAAAAGAGGTAGGACTGAATGATGGTGATGGATCTCTTCTGCGCACAGCAAGCTATGTAACAGAGAGATCTGCATTGCTGTCTCTCTTTGCTTTCTCACCTGAACATCGATTGTATACCAACTGCTGAATTGCTCCCATTCGCCCGCAGCCCAGTTTGAGGAGCACGAACGATTGGCCTCTGTTCCCAAGCTAAGAGAAGCAGGACTGAAAGATGCTGCTGGGTCTCTTCTGCTCACAGCAAGCTATGTAACAGAGCCATCCACATTCCTGTCTCTCTTTCCTTTCTCATCAAAACGTCCATTGTGTGCCCACTTCTGAGGTGCTCCTTTTCGCCTGCAGCAAAGTTTGCGGAGCACGAACCATTGGCCTCTGTTCCCTCACAAAAAGTGGCAGGACTGAAAGATGCTGCTGGATCTCTTCTGCGCAGAGCAAGCTATTTAACAGAGCCATCCACGTTGCTGCCCCTCTTTACTTACTCATGAAAATGTCCGTTGTATTCCCACTTCTGAGGTGCTCCCTTTCGCCTGCAAGACAGTTTGCACAGCACGAACGATTGGCCTATATTCCCACAGAACAAGAGGTAGGACTGAAAGATGCTGCTGGATCTCTTCTGTGCACAGGAAGCTATGTAACAGAGCCATCCACATTGCTGCCTCTCTTTCCTTTCTCATCAAAATGTCCGTTGTATTCCCACTTCTGAGGTGCTCCCATTCATGTGCAAACCAGTTTGCACAGTACGAACGATTGGCCTCTGTTCTCAAACAAAAAGCGGTCGGACAGAAAGATGCTGCGGGATCTCTTCAGCGCACAACAGGCTATGTAACAATGCCATCCACATTGCTGCCTCTCTTTCCTTTCTCATCAAAATGTCCATTGTATTCCCACTTCTGAGGTGCTCCCATTCGCCTAAAAGCCAGTTTTCACAGCACGAACGATTGGCCTCTGTTCCCACACAAAAAGGGGTAGGACTGAAAGATGGTGCTGGATCTTTTCTGCGCACAGCAAGCTATGTAAGAGAGCCATCCACACTGCTGTCTCTCTTTACTTTCTCATCAAAATGTCCGTTGTATTCCAACTTCTGATGTTCTCCCTTTTGCCTGCAAGCCAGTTTGCACAGCACGAACGATTTTCCTCTGTTCCTGCGCAAAAAGTGGCAGGAGTGAAAGATGCTGCGGGATCTCTTCTGCGCACAGCAAGCTATGCAACAGTACCATCCACATTGCTGTCTCTCTTTCCTTTCTCATCAAAATGTCCATTGTATGCCCACTTCTGAGGTGCTCCCATTCGCCTGCAGCAAAGTTTGCGGAGCACGAACCATTGGCCTCTGTTCCCACACAAAAAGAGGCAGGAGTGAAAGATGGTGCTGGATCTCTTCTGCTCACAGGAAGCTCTGTAACAGAGCCATCCACATCGTTGTCTCTCTTTCCTTTCTCATCAAAATGTCCGTTGTATTCCCACGTCTGAGGTGCTCCCATTCGCCTGCAAGATTGTTTGCACAGCACGAACGATTGGTCTCTGTTCCTACACAAAAAGAGGTTGGGCAGAAAGATGCTGCTGGATCTCTTCTGCGCACAGCAAGCTATGTAACAGTGCCATCCCCATCGCTGTCTCTCTTTCCTTTCTTATCTGAACATCTATTGTATACCAACTGCTGATGTGCTCTCATTCGCCTGCAAGCCAGTTTGCACAGCACAAACTGTTGGCCTCTGTTCCCACGCTAAGAGAGACAGGACTGAAAGATGCTGCTGGATATCTTCAGCGCACAGCAAGCTATGTAACAGTGCCATCCACATTGCTGTCTCTCTTTCCTTTCGCATCTTAACGTCGATAGTATACCAAGTGCTGAGGTGCTCTCATTCGCCTGCAAGACAGTTACCACAGCACGAACGATTGGCCTCTGTTCCCACACAAAAAGAGGCAGGGCTGAAAGATGCTACTGGATCTCTTCAGTGCACAGCAAGCTATGTAACAGAGCCATCCACATTGCTGTCTCTCTTTCCTTTCTCATCAAAATGTCCGTTGTATTCCCACTTCTGAGGTGCTCCCTTTCGCCTGCCAGTTCGCACAGCACAAACTATTGGCCTCTGTTCCCACACAAAAAGAGGTAGTACTGAAAGATGCTGCTGGATCTCTTCAGTGCACAGCAAGCTATGTAACAGTGCCATCCACATTGCTGTCTCTCTTTCCTTTCTCATCTGAACATCGATTTTATACCAACTGCTGAGGTGCTCCCATTCATCTACAGTCCGGTTTGTGGAGTACGAACGATTGGCCTCTGTTCTTACACAAAGAGAGGCAGGACTGAAGGATGCTGATGGATCTCTTCTGCGCACAGCAAGCTATGTAACAGTGCCATCCACATTGCTGTCTCTCTTTCCTTTCTCATCTGAACATCGATTGTATACCAACAGCTGAGGTGCTCTCATTCTCCTGCAAGCCAGTTTGCACAGCACGAACGATTGGCCTCTGTTCCCGCACAAAAAGAGGTAGGACAGAAAGATGCTGCTGGATCTCTTCTGCGCACGTCGATCTATGTAACAGTGCCATCCACATTGCTGTCTCTCTTTCCTTTCTCATCAAAACGTCCGTTGTATTCCCACTTCTGAGGTGCTCCCATTCGCCTGCAGGCCAGTTTGCACATCACAAACTACTTTCCTCTGTTCTCACACGAAGAGAGACAGCTCTGAAAGATGCTGCTGGATCTCTTCAGCGCACAGCAAGCTATGTAACGGTGCCATCCACATTGCTGTCTCTCTTTCCTTTCTCATCTATGCATCGATTGTATTCGAACTGCTGAGGAGCGCCCATTCATCTACAGTCCGGTTGGTGGAGCACGAACGATTGGCCTCTGTTCCAACACAAAAAGAGGCAGGACTGAAAGATGTTCCTGGATCTCTTCTGCGCACAGCAAGCTATGTAACAGTGCCATCCACACTGCTGTCTCTCTTTCCTTTCTCATCAAAATGTCCTTTGTATTCCCACTTCTGAGGTGCTCCCATTTGCCTGCAAGCCAGTATGCACAGCACGAACGATTGGCCTCTGTTCCCACACAAAAAGAGGTAGGACAGAAAGTTGCTGCTGGATCTCTTCTGCGCACCGGAAGCTATGTAACAGAGCCATCCACATTGCTGTCTTTCTTTCCTTTCTCATCAAAATGTCCGTTGTATTCCCATTTCTGAGGTGCTGCCTTTCGTCCACAAGCCAGTTTGCACAGCATGAACGATTGGCCTCTGTTCCCACACAAAAAGAGGCAGGACTGAAAGATGCTGCTGGATCTCTTCTGCACACAGCAAGCTATGTAAAAGAGCCATCCACATTGCTGTCTCTCTTTCCTTTCTCATCAAAACGTCCCTTGTATTCCCACTTCTGAGGTGCTCCAATTCACCTGCAAACCAGTTTGCACAGCACAAACTATTGGCCTCTGTTCCCGCACAAGAAGAGGTAGGGCAGAAAGATGGTGCTGGATCTCTTCAGTGCACAGCAAGCTATGTAACAGAGACATCCACATTGCTGTCTCTCTTTCCTTTCTCATCTGAACATCGAATGTATACCAACTGTTGAGGTGCTCCCATTCGCCCGCAGCCCAGTTTGCGCAGCACGACCGATTGGCCTCTGTTCCCACACAAAAAGTGGCAGGACTGAAGGATGCTGCTGGATCTATTCTGCGCACAGCAAGCTATGTAACAATGCCATCCACATTGCTGTCTCTCTTTGCTTTCTCATCAAAATGTCCGTTGTATTCCCACTTCCGAGGTGCTCCCATTCACCAGAAAGCCAGTTTGCAGAGCACAAACGATTGACCTCTGTTCCCACTCAAAGAGAGACAGGATTGAAAGATGCTGCTGGATCTCTTCTGCGCACAGCAAGCTATGTAACAGTGCCATCCACATTGCTGTCTCTCTTTCCTTTCTCATCAAAATGTCCGTTGTATTCCCACTTCTGAGGTGCTCCTTTTCGCCTGCCAGTTTGCACAGCACAAACAATTGGCCTCTGTTCCCACACAAAAAGAGGCAGGACTGAAAGATGATGCTGGATCTCTTCTGCGCACAGCAAGCTATGTAACAGTGCCATCCACATTGCTGTCTCTCTTTCCTTTCTCATCAAAATGTCCGTTGTATTCCCACTGCTGAGGTGCTCCCTTTCGCCTGCAAGCCAGTTTGCACAGCACGAACGATTGGCCTCTGTTCCCACACAAAAAGAGGTAGGACAGAAAGTTGCTGCGGGATATCTTCAGCACACAACAAGATATGTAACAGAGCCATCCACATTGCTGTCTCTCTTTCCTTTCTCATCAAAATGTCCTTTGTATTCCCACTTCTGAGGCGCTCCCATTCGCCTGCAAGCCGGTTTGCACAGCACAAAGTATTGGCCTCTGTTCCCACAGAAAAAGAGGCAGGACTGAAATATGCTGCTGGATCTCTTCTGCGCACAGCAAGCTATGTAACAGAGCCATCCACATTGCTGTCTCTCTTTCCTTTCTCATCAAAACGTCCATTGTATTCCCACTTCTAAAGTGCTTCCCGTCGCCTGCAACCCAGTTTGCACAGCACAAACTATTTTCCTCTGTCCCACACGAATATAGACAGCACTGAAAGATGCTGCTGGATCTCTTCAGCGCACAGCAAGCTATGTAACGGTGCCATCCACATTGCTGTCTCTCTTTCCTTTCTCATCTGAGCATCGATTGTATTCGAACTGCTGAGGTGCTCCCATTCATCTACAGTCCGGTTTGTGGAGTACGAACGATTGGCCTCTGTTCCCACACAAAAAGAGGCAGGTTTGAAAGATGCTGCTGGATAGCTTCTGCGCACAGCAAGCTATGTAACAGTGCCATCCACATTGCTGTCTCTCTTTCCTTTCTCATCAAAACGTCCATTGTTTGCCTATTTCTGAGGTGCTCCCATTCGATTGCAGCCCAGTTTGCACAGCATGAACTATTGGCCTCTGTTTCCCACACAAAAAGAGGTAGAACAGAAAGATGGTGCGGGATCTCTTATGCGCACAGCAAGCTATGTAACTGAGCTATCTGCATTGCTGTTTCTCTTTCCTTTCTCATCAAAATGTCCGTTGTATTCCCACTTCTGAGGTGCTCCCATTCGCCTGCAAGCCAGTTTGCACAGCACAAACTATTGGCCTCTGTTCCCACACAAAAAGAGGTAGGACAGAAAGATGCTGCGGGATCTCTTATGCGCACAGCAAGCTATGTAACAGAGCCATCCACTTTGCTGTCTCTCTTTCCTTTCTCATCAAAACGTCCGTTGTATTCCCACTTCTAAAATGCTTCCAGTCGCCTGCAACCAGTTTGCACAGCACAGACTATTTTCCTCTGTTCTCACACAAAGAGAGACAGTACTGAAAGATGCTGCTGGAGCTCTTTAGCGCACAGCAAGCTAAGTAACGGAGCCATCCACATTGCTGTCTCTCTTTACATTCCCATGAAAATATCCGTTGTATTCCCACTTCTGAGGTGCTCCCATTCGCCTAAAAGCCAGTTTGCACTGCACGAACGATTGGCTTCTCTTCCGACGCAAAAAGAGGTAGGACTGAAAGATGCTGCTGGATCTCTTCAGTGCACAGCAAGCTATGTAAGAGAGCCATCCACATTGCTGTCTCTCTTTCCTTTCTTATCAAAATGTCCATTGGATTCCAACTTCTGAGGTGCTCCCTTTCGCCTGCCAGTTTGCACAGCATGAACGATTGGCCTCTGTTCCCACAAAAAAAGAGGCAGGACTGAAAGATGCTACTGGATCTCTTATGCGCACAGCAAGCTATGTAACAGAGCCATCCACATTGCTGTCTCTCTTTCCTTTCCCATCAAAACGTCCGTTGTATTCCCACTTCTAAAGTGCTTTCAGTCGCCTGGAACTCAGTTTGCACAGCGCGAACGATTGGCCTCTATTCCCACGCATAAAGAGGTAGGAAAGAAAGATGCTGCAGGATTTCTTCCGCGCATAGCAAGATACGTAACAGAGCCATCCGCTTTACTGTCTCTCTTTCCTTTCTCATCAAAATGTCCGTTGTATTCCCACTTCGGAGGTGCTCCCATTCGCCTGCAGGCCAGTTTGCACAGCACGAACGATTGGGCTCTGTTCCCACACAAAAAGAGGCAGGACTGAAAGATGCTGCTGTATCTATTCTGTGCACAGCAAGCTATGAAGCGGTGCCATCCGCATTGTTTTCTCTCTTTGCTTTCTCATCAAAACATTGATTTTATTCTAACTGCTGGGGTGCTCTAGTTCGCCTGCAGCCCAGTTCGTGGGGCATGAACGATTGGCGCTGTTCCCACAAAAAAAGAGGTAGGACGGAAAGATGCTGCTGGATCTCTTCTGCGCACAGCAAGCTACGTAACAGAGCCATCCAAATTGATGTCTCTCTTTCCTTTCTCATCAAAATGTCCGTTGTGTTCCCACTTCTGAGGCGCTCCCATTCGCCTCCAAGCCAGTTTGCGCAGCACGATCGATTTCCCTCTGTTCCCACACAAAAAGAGGCAGGACTGAAAGATGCTGCTGGATCTCTACTGCGCACAGCAAGCTATGTAACAGAGCCATCCTCATTGCTGCCTATCCTTCCTTTCTCATCCAAATGTCTGTTGCATTCCCACTTCTGAGGTGCTCCCATTCGCCTGCAGGCCAGTTTGCACAGCACGAACGATAGGCCTCTGTTCCCACACAAAAAAAGTCAGGACTGAAAATGCTGCTGGATCTCTTCTGCGCACAGCAAGCTATGTAACAGAGCCATCCACATTGCTGTCTCTCTTTCCTTTCTCATCAAAACGTCCATTGTATTCCCACTTCTAAAGTGCTTCCCGTCGCCTGCAAGCCAGTTTGCACAGCACGAACGATTGGCCTCAATTCCCGCACAAAAAGAGGGAGGACTGAAAGATGCTACTGAATCTCTTCTGCGCACAGCAAGCTATGTAACAGAGCCATCCACATTGCTGTCTCTCTTTCCTTTCTCATCAAAACGTCCATTGTATGCCTCCTTCTGAGGTGCTCCCATTCGCCTGCAGGCCAGTTTGCAAAGCACGAACGATTGGCCTCTGTTCTCACACAAAAAGAGGGAGGACTGAAAGATGATGCTGGATCTCTTCTGCGTGCAGCAAGCTAGGTAACAGAGCCATCCGCATTGCTGTCTCTCTTTGCTTTCTCATCTGAACATCGATTCTATACCAACTGCTGAGGTGCTCCCAATCGCCTGCAGCACAGTTTGCACAGCACGAACGATTGGCCTCTGTTCCCACACAAAAAGAGGCAGGACTGAAAGATGCTGCTGGATCACTTCTGCGCACAGCAAGCTATGAAACAGTGCTATCCGCATTGTGGTCTCTCTTTGCTTTCTCATCTGAGCATCGATTGTATTCCAACTGCTGAGGTGCTCCCATTCGCCTGCAGTCAGTTCGTGGAGCACGAACGATTGGCCTCTGTTCCCACACAAAAAGAGGCAAGACTGAAAGATTCTGCTGGATCTATTCTGCGCAGAGCAAGCTATGAAACAGTGCTATCCGCATTGCTGTCTCTCTTTGCTTTCTCATCTGAGCATCGATTGTATTCCAACTACTGAGGTGCTCCCATTCTCCTGCAGTCAGTTCGTGGAGCACGAACGATTGGCCTCTGTTCCCACACAAAAAGAGGCAGGACTGAAAGATGCTGCGAGATCACCTCAGCGCAAAGCAAGCTATGTAACAGAGCCATCTGCATTGCTGTCTCTGTATCCTTTCTCATCAAATTGTCCGTTGTATTCCCACTGCTGAGGTGCTCCCATTTGCCTTCAACCCAGTTTGCACAGCACAAACTATTGGCCTCTGTTCCTAAAGAAAAAGTGGTAGGGCTGAGATATGCTGCTGGATCTCTTCAGTGCACAGCAAGCTATGTAACAGAGCCGTCCACATTGCAGTCTCTCTTTCCTTTCTCATCAAAACGTCCATCTTATTCCCACTTCTAATGTGCTTCCAGTCGCGTGCAACCCAGTTTGCACAGCACGAACGATTGGCCTCTATTCCCACACAAAAAGAGGTAGGACTGAAAGATGCTGCTGGATCTCTTCTGCGCACAGCAAGCTATGAAACAGAGCCATCCGCATTGATGTCTCTCTTTGCTTTCTCATCTGAACATCGATTGCATACCGACTGCTGTGGTGCTCCCATTCGCCTGCAGCCCAATTTGTGGAGCACAAACGATAGGCCTCTGTTCCCACACAAAAAGTGGTGGGACTGAAAAATGCTCCTGGAACTCTTCTGCGCATAGCAAGCTAAGTAACAGAGCCATCCACATTGCTGTCTATCCTTCCTTTCTCATCAATATGTCCGTTCTATTTCCACTCCTTAGGTGCTCCCTTTCGCCGGCACGACAGTTTGCACAGCTCCAACAATTGGCCTCTATTCCCAAACAAAAAGTGGTAGGACTGAGATATGCTGCTGGATCTTTTCAGTGCCAGCAAGCTATGTAACAGTGCCATACACAATGCTGCCTCTCTTTCCTTTCTCATCAAAACGTCCGTTGTATTTCCACTTCTGAGGTGCTCCCATTCGCCTGCAGGCCAGTTTGCACAGCACAAACATTTGGCCTCTGTTCCCACACAAAAAGAGGTGGGACTGAAAGATGCTGCTGGATCTCTTCAGTGCACAGCAAGCTGTGTAACAGAGCCATCCACATTGTTGTCTCCCTTTCCTTTCTCATCAAAACGTCCGTTGTATTTCCACTTCTGAGGTGCTCCCATTCGCCTGCAGCCCAGTTTGCACAGCACAAGCATTTGGCCTCTGTTCCCACACAAAGAGTGGTAGGACTGAGATATGCTGCTGGATCCCTTCTGCGCACAGCAAGCTACGTAACAGAGCCGTCCACATTGCTGTCTCCCTTTCCTTTCTCATCAAAACGTCCATTGCAATCCCACTTCTAAAGAGCTTCCATGCGCCTGCAGGCCAGCTTGTGGAGCACGAACAATTGGCCTCTGTTCCCATACAGAAAGAGGTAGGACAGAGATATGCTGCTGGATCTCTTCAGGGCACAGCAAGCTATGTAACAGAGCCATTTACATTGCTGTCTCTCTTTCCTTTCTCATCAAAACGTCCACTGTATGCCCAGTTCTGAGGAGCTCCCATTCGCCTACAGGTCAGTTTGCACAGCACGAACATTTGGCCTCTGTTCCCACACAAAAAGAGATTGGACTGAAAGAATCTACAGGATCTTTTCAGCGCACAGCAAGCTCTGTAACAGAGCCATCCACATTGCTGTCTCTCTTTCCTTTCTCATCAAAACAACCTTTGTATTTCCACTTCTATGTTTCTCAAATTCGCCTGCAGGCCAGTTTGCACAGCACAAACAATTGGCCTCTATTCCCAAACAATAAGTGGCAGGACTGAGATATGCTGCTGGATCTCTTCAGTGCACAGCAAGCTATGTAACAGAGCCATCCACATTGCTGTCTCCCATTCCTTTCACATCAAAACATCCGTTGTATTTCCACTTCGGAGGTGCTCCCATTCGCCTGCAGGCCAGTTTGCACAGCACCAACAATTGGCCTCTATTCCCAAACAAAACATGGTAGGACTGAGATATGCTGCTGGATCTCTTCAGTGCACAGCAAGCTATGTAACAGAGCCATCCACATTGCTGTCTCCCTTTCCTTTCACATCAAAACGTCCGTTGTATTTCCACTTCTGAGGTGCTCCCATTCGCCTGCAGGCCAGTTTGCACAGCACCAACAATTGGCCTCTATTCCCAAACAAAACATGGTAGGACTGAAAGATGCTGCTGGATCTCTTCAGTGCACAGCAAGCTATGTAACAGAGCCATCCACATTGCTGTCTCTCTTTCCTTTCTCATCAAAACGTCCGTTGTATTTCCACTTCTGAGGTGCTCCCATTCGCCTGCAGGCCAGTTTGCACAGCACAAACATTTGGCCTCTGTTCCCACACAAAAAGAGGAACGACTGAAAGATGCTGCTGGATCTCTTCAGTGCACAGCAAGCTATGTAACAGAGCCATCTACATTGCTGTCTCCCTTTCGTTTCTCATGAAAATGTCCGTTGTATTTCCGCTTCGGAGGTGCTCCCATTTGCCTGCAGGCCAATTTGCACTGCACAAACATTTGCTTCTGTTCCCACACAAAAAGAGGTAGGACTGAGATATGCTGCAGGATCTCTTCAGTGCACAGCAAGCTATGTAACAGAGCCATCCACATTGTTGTCTCTCTTTCCTTTCTCATCAAAACGTCCGTTGTATTTCCACTTCTGAGGTGCTCCCATTCGCCTGCAGGCCAATTTGCACAGCACAAACATTTGGCCTCTGTTCCCACACAAAAAGAGGTAGGACTGAAAGATGCTGCTGGATCTCTTCAGTGCACAGCAAGCTATGTAACAGAGCCATCCACATTGTTGTCTCCCTTTACTTTCTCATCAAAACGTCCGTTGTATTTCCACTTCTGAGGTGCTCCCATTCGCCTGCAGGCCAGTTTGCACAGCACGAACAATTGGCCTCTATTCCCAAACAAAACGTGGTAGGACTGAAAGATGCTGCTGGATCTCTTCAGTGCACAGCAAGCTATGTAACAGAGCCATCCACATTGCTGTCTCTCTTTCCTTTGTCAACAAAACGTCCATTGTATTCCCACTTCTGAGGTGCTCACTTTCGCCTGCAGCCCAGTTTGCACAGCACCAACAATTGCCTCTATTCCCAAACAAAAAGCGGTAGGACTGAGATATGTTGCAGGATCTCTTCAGTGCACAGCAAGCTATGTAACAGAGCCATCCACATTGCTGTCTCTCTTTCCTTCCTCATCAAAACGTCCGTTGTATTTCCACTTCTGCGGTGCTCCCATTCGCCTGCAGGCCAGTTTGCACAGCACAAACATTTGGCCTCTGTTCCCACACAAAAAGAGGTGGGACTGAAAGATGCTGCTGGATCTCTTCAGTGCACAGCAAGCTATGTAACAGAGCCATCCACATTGCTGTCTCTCTTTCCTTTCTCATCAAAACGTCCGTTGTATTTCCACTTCTGAGGTGCTCACTTTCGCCTGCAGCCCAGTTTGCACAGCACCAACAATTGGCCTCTGTTCCCACACAAAAAGAGGTGGGACTGAAAGATGCTGCTGGATCTCTTCAGTGCACAGCAAGCTATGTAACAGAGCCATCCACATTGTTGTCTCCCATTCCTTTCACATAAAAATGGCCATTGTACTTCCACTTCGGAGGTGCTCCCATCCGCCTGCAGGCCAGTTTGCACAGCACAAACATTTGGCCTCTATTCACAAACAAAAAGTGGTAGGACTGAGATATGCTTCTGGATCTCTTCAGTGCACAGCAAGCTATGTAACAGAGCCATCCACATTGCTGTCTCCCATTCCTTTCACATCAAAACGTCCGTTGTATTTCCTCTTCGGAGGTGCTCCCATTCGCTTGCAGGCCAGTTTGCACAGCACCAACAATTGGCCTCTATTCCCAAACAAAACATGGTAGGACTGAAAGATGCTGCTGGATCTCTTCAGTGCACAGCAAGCTATGTAACAGAGCCATCCACATTGCCGTCTCTCTTTCCTTTGTCAACAAAACGTCCATTGTATTCCCACTTCTGAGGTGCTCACTTTTGCCTGCAGCCCAGTTTGCACAGCACCAACAATTGCCTCTATTCCCAAACAAAAAGCGGTAGGACTGAGATATGTTGCAGGATCTCTTCAGTGCACAGCAAGCTATGTAACAGAGCCATCCACATTGCTGTCTCTCTTTCCTTTCTCATCAAAACGTCCGTTGTATTTCCACTTCTGAGGTGCTCCCATTCGCCTGCAGGCCAGTTTGCACAGCACAAACATTTGGCCTCTATTCCCAAACAAAAAGTTGTAGGACTGAGATATGCTGCAGGATCTCTTCAGTGCACAGCAAGCTATGTAACAGAGCCATCCACATTGCTGTCTCTCTTTCCTTTCTCATCAAAACGTCCGTTGTATTTCCACTTCTGAGGTGCTCCCATTCGCCTGCTGGCCAGTTTGCACAGCACAAACATTTGGCCTGTATTCCCAAACAAAAAGTGGTAGGACTGAGATATGCTGCTGGATCTCTTCAGTGCACAGCAAGCTATGTAACAGAGCCATCCACATTGCTGTCTCCCTTTCCTTTCTCATCAAAATGTCCGTTGTATTTCCACTTCGGAGGTGCTCCCATTCGCCTGCAGGCCAGTTTGCACAGCACAAACATTTGGCCTCTATTCCCAAACAAAAAGTGGTAGGACTGAGATATGCTGCAGGATCTCTTCAGTGCACAGCAAGCTATGTAACAGAGCCATCCACATTGCTGTCTCCCTTTCCTTTCTCATAAAAACGTCCGTTGTATTTCCACTTCTGAGGTGCTTCCATTCGCCTGCAGGCCAGTTTGCACAGCACCAACAATTGGCCTCTATTCCCAAACAAAACGTGGTAGGACTGAAAGATGCTGCTGGATTTCTTCAGTGCACAGCAAGCTATGTAATAGAGCCATCCGCATGGCTGTCTCTCTTTCCTTTCTCATCAAAACGTCCGTTGTATTTCCACTTCTGAGGTGCTCCCATTCGCCTGCAGGCCAGTTTGCACAGCACAAACAATTGGCCTCTATTCCCAAACAAAAAGTTGTAGGACTGAGATATGCTGCTGAATCTCTTCAGTGCACAGCAAGCTATGTAACAGAGCCATCCACGTTGCTGTCTCTTTTTCCTTTCCCATCAAAACGTCCGTTGTATTTCCACTTCTGAGGTGCTCCCATTCGCCTGCAGGCCAGTTTGCACAGCACGAACAATTGGCCTCTATTCCCAAACAAAACGTGGTAGGACTGAAAGATGCTGCTGGATCTCTTCAGTGCACAGCAAGCTATGTAACAGAGCCATCCACATTGCCGTCTCTCTTTCCTTTGTCAACAAAACGTCCATTGTATTTCCACTTCTGAGGTGCTCCCATTCGCCTGCAGGCCAGTTTGCACAGCACCAACAATTGCCTCTATTCCCAAACAAAAAGCAGTAGGACTGAGATATGTTGCAGGATCTCTTCAGTGCACAGCAAGCTATGTAACAGAGCCATCCACATTGCTGTCTCTCTTTCCTTCCTCATCAAAACGTCCATTGTATTTCCACTTCTGAGGTGCTCCCATTCGCCTGCAGGCCAGTTTGCACAGCACAAACATTTGGCCTCTGTTCCCACACAAAAAGTGGTGGGACTGAAAGATGCTGCTGGATCTCTTCAGTGCACAGCAAGCTATGTAACAGAGCCATCCACATTGCTGTCTCTCTTTCCTTTCTCATCAAAACGTCCGTTGTATTTCCACTTCTGAGGTGCTCACTTTCGCCTGCAGCCCAGTTTGCACAGCACCAACAATTGGCCTCTGTTCCCACACAAAAAGAGTAAGGACTGAAAGATGCTGCTGGATCTCTTCAGTGCACAGCAAGCTATGTAACAGAGACATCCACATTGCTGTCTCCCATTCCTTTCACATCAAAACGTCCGTTGTATTTCCACTTCGGAGGTGCTCCCATTCGCCTGCAGGCCAGTTTGCACAGCACAAACATTTGGCCTCTATTCCCAAACAAAAAGTGGTAGGACTGAGATATGCTGCTGGATCTCTTCAGTGCACAGCAAGCTATGTAACAGAGCCATCCACATTGCTGTCTCCCTTTCCTTTCACATCAAAACGTCCGTTGTATTTCCACTTCTGAGGTGCTCCCATTCGCCTGCAGGCCAGTTTGCACAGCACCAACAATTGGCCTCTATTCCCAAACAAAACATGGTAGGACTGAAAGATGCTGCTGGATCTCTTCAGTGCACAGCAAGCTATGTAACAGAGCCATCCACATTGCTGTCTCTCTTCCCTTTCTCATCAAAACGTCCGTTGTATTTCCACTTCTGAGGTGCTCCCATTCGCCTGCAGGCCAGTTTGCACAGCACAAACATTTGGCCTCTGTTCCCACACAAAAAGAGGAACGACTGAAAGATGCTGCTGGATCTCTTCAGTGCACAGCAAGCTATGTAACAGAGCCATCTACATTGCTGTCTCCCTTTCGTTTCTCATGAAAATGTCCGTTGTATTTCCGCTTCGGAGGTGCTCCCATTCGCCTGCAGGCCAATTTGCACTGCACAAACATTTGCTTCTCTTCCCACACAAAAAGAGGTAGGACTGAGATATGCTGCAGGATCTCTTCAGTGCACAGCAAGCTATGTAAAAGAGCCATCCACATTGCTGACTCTCTTTCCTTTCTCATCAAAACGTCCGTTGTATTTCCACTTCTGAGGTGCTCCCATTCGCCTGCAGCCCAGTTTGCACAGCACAAACATTTGGCCTCTGTTCACAAACAAAAAGAGGTAGGACTGAAAGATGCTGCTGGATCTCTTCAGTGCACAGCAAGCTATGTAACAGAGCCATCCACATTGCCGTCTCTCTTTCCTTTGTCAACAAAACGTCCATTGTATTCCCACTTCTGTGGTGCTCCCATTCGCCTGCAGCCCAGTTTGCACAGCAACAACAATTGCCTCTATTCCCAAACAAAAAGCGGTAGGACTGAGATATGCTGCAGGATCTCTTCAGTGCACAGCAAGCTATGTAACAGAGCCATCCACATTGCTGTCTCTCTTTCCTTTCTCATCAAAACGTCCGTTGTATTTCCACTTCGGAGGTGCTCCCATTCGCCTGCAGGCCAGTTTGCACAGCACGAACATTTGGCCTCTGTTCCCACACAAAAAGAGGTAGGACTGAAAGATGCTGCTGGATCTCTTCAGTGCACAGCAAGCTATGTAACAGAGCCATCCACATTGTTGTCTCCCTTTACTTTCTCATCAAAACGTCCGTTGTATTTCCACTTCTGAGGTGCTCCCATTCGCCTGCAGGCCAGTTTGCACAGCACGAACAATTGGCCTCTATTCCCAAACAAAACGTGGTAGGACTGAAAGATGCTGCTGGATCTCTTCAGTGCACAGCAAGCTATGTAACAGAGCCATCCACATTGCTGTCTCTCTTTCCTTTGTCAACAAAACGTCCATTGTATTCCCACTTCTGAGGTGCTCACTTTCGCCTGCAGCCCAGTTTGCACAGCACCAACAATTGCCTCTATTCCCAAACAAAAAGCTGTAGGACTGAGATATGTTGCAGGATCTCTTCAGTGCACAGCAAGCTATGTAACAGAGCCATCCACATTGCTGTCTCTCTTTCCTTCCTCATCAAAACGTCCGTTGTATTTCCACTTCATAGGTGCTCCCATTCGCCTGCAGGCCAGTTTGCACAGCACAAACTTTTGGCCTCTGTTCCCACACAAAAAGAGTAAGGACAGAAAGATGCTGCTGGATCTCTTCAGTGCACAGCAAGCTATGTAACAGAGCCATCCACATTGTTGTCTCCCATTACTTTCACATAAAAATGGCCGTTGTACTTCCACTTCTGAGGTGCTCCCATTCGCCTGCAGGCCAGTTTGCACAGCACAAACATTTGGCCTCTATTCCCAAACAAAAAGTGGTAGGACTGAGATATGCTGCTGGATCTCTTCAGTGCACAGCAAGCTATGTAACAGAGCCATCCGCATGGCTGTCTCTCTTTCCTTTCTCATCAAAATGTCCGTTGTATTTCCACTTCGGAGGTGCTCCCATTCGCCTGCAGGCCAGTTTGCACAGCACAAACGTTTGCCTCTGTTCCCACAAAAAAGAGGTAGGACTGAGCTATGCTGCTGGATCTCTTCAGTGCACAGCAAGCTATGTAACAGAGACATCCACATTGCTGTCTCTCTTCCCTTTCTCATCAAAACGTCCGTTGTATTTCCACTTCTGAGGTGCTCCCATTCGACAGCAGGCCAGTTTGCACAGCACAGACATTTGGACTCTATTCCCAAACAAAAAGTGGTAGGACTGAGATATGCTGCTGGATCTCTTCAGTGCACAGCAAGCTGTGTAACAGAGACATCCACATTGCTGTCTCTCTTCCCTTTCTCATCAAAACGTCCGTTGTATTTCCACTTCTGAGGTGCTCCCATTCGCCTGCAGGCCAGTTTGCACAGCACAGACATTTGGACTCTATTCCCAAACAAAAAGTGGTAGGACTGAGATATGCTGCTGGATCTCTTCAGTGCACAGCAAGCTGTGTAACAGAGCAATCCACATTGCTGTCTCCCTTTCCTTTCTCATAAAAACGTCCGTTGTATTTCCACTTCTGAGGTGCTCCCATTCGCCTGCAGGCCAGTTTGCACAGCACAAACAATTGGCCTCTGTTCCCACACAAAAAGAGGTAGGACTGAAAGATGCTGCTGGATCTCTTCAGTGCACAGCAAGCTATGTAACAGAGCCATCCACATTGTTGTCTCTCTTTCCTTTCTCATCAAAACGTCCGTTGTATTTCCCCTTCATAGGTGCTCCCATTCGCCTGCAGGCCAGTTTGCACAGCACCAACAATTGGCCTCTATTCCCAAACAAAACGTGGTAGGACTGAAAGATGCTGCTGGATCTCTTCAGTGCACAGCAAGCTATGTAACAGAGCCATCCACATTGCTGTCTCTCTTTCCTTTCTCATCAAAACGTCCGTTGTATTTCCACTTCTGAGGTGCTCCCATTCGCCTGCAGGCCAGTTTGCACAGCACAAGCATTTGGCCTCTGTTCCCTCACAAAAAGTGGTAGGTCTGAGATATGCTGCTGGATCTCTTCAGTGCACAGCAAGCTATGTAACAGAGCCATCCACACTGCTGTCTCTCTTTCCTTTCTCATCAAAATGTCCGTTGTATTTCCACTTCGGAGGTGCTCCCATTCGCCTGCAGGCCAGTTTGCACAGCACAAACGTTTGCCTCTGTTCCCACAAAAAAGAGGTAGGACTGAAAGATGCTGCTGGATCTCTTCAGTGCACAGCAAGCTATGTAACAGAGACATCCACATTGCTGTCTCTCTTCCCTTTCTCATCAAAACATCCGTTGTATTTCCACTTCGGAGGTGCTCCCATTCGCCTGCAGGCCAGTTTGCACAGCACAAACATTTGGCCTCTATTCCCAAACAAAAAGTTGTAGGACTGAGATATGCTGCAGGATCTCTTCAGTGCACAGCAAGCTATGTAACAGAGCCATCCACATTGCTGTCTGTCTTTCCTTTCTCATCAAAACGTCCGTTGTATTTCCACTTCTGAGGTGCTCCCATTCGCCTGCAGGCCAATTTGCACTGCACAAACATTTGCCTCTGTTCCCACACCAAAAGAGGTAGGACTGAGATATGCTGCTGGATCTCTTCAGTGCACAGCAAGCTATGTAACAGAGCCATCCACATTGCTGTCTTCCTTTCCTTTCACATCAAAACGTCCATTGTATTTCCACTTCGGAGGTGCTCCCATTCACCTGCAGGCCAGTTTGCACAGCACAAACATTTGGCCTCTATTCCCACACAAAAAGTGGTAGGACTGAGATATGCTGCTGGATCTCTTCAGTGCACAGCAAGCTATGTAACAGAGCCATCCACATTGCTGTCTCCCTTTCCTTTCACATCAAAACGTCTGTTGTATTTCCACTTCTGAGGTGCTCCCATTTGCCTGCAGGCCAGTTTGCACAGCACCAACAATTGGCCTCTATTCCCAAACAAAACATGGTAGGACTGAAAGATGCTGCTGGATCTCTTCAGTGCACAGCAAGCTATGTAACAGAGCCATCCACATTGCTGTCTCTCTTTCCTTTCTCATCAAAACGTCCGTTGTATTTCCACTTCTGAGGTGCTCCCATTCGCCTGCAGGCCAGTTTGCACAGCACAAACATTTGGCCTCTGTTCCCACACAAAAAGAGGAACGACTGAAAGATGCTGCTGGATCTCTTCAGTGCACAGCAAGCTATGTAACAGAGCCATCTACATTGCTGTCTCCCTTTCGTTTCTCATGAAAATGTCCGTTGTATTTCCACTTCGGAGCTGCTCCCATTCGCCTGCAGGCCAATTTGCACTGCACAAACATTTGCCTCTGTTCCCACACAAAAAGAGGTAGGACTGAGATATGCTGCTGGATCTCTTCAGTGCACAGCAAGCTATGTAACAGAGACATCCACATTGCTGTCTCTCTTCCCTTTCTCATCAAAACGTCCGTTGTATTTCCACTTCTGAGGTGCTCCCATTCGCCTGCAGGCCAGTTTGCACAGCACAGACATTTGGCCTCTATTCCCAAACAAAAAGTGGTAGGACTGAGATATGCTGCTGGATCTCTTCAGTGCACAGCAAGCTGTGTAACAGAGCAATCCACATTGCTGTCTCCCTTTCCTTTCTCATAAAAACGTCCGTTGTATTTCCACTTCTGAGGTGCTCCCATTCGCCTGCAGCCCAGTTTGCACAGCACAAACATTTGGCCTCTGTTCCCACACAAAAAGAGGTGGGACTGAAAGATGCTGCTGGATCTCTTCAGTGCACAGCAAGCTATGTAACAGAGCCATCCACATTGCTGTCTCCCTTTCCTTTCTCATAAAAACGTCCGTTGTATTTCCACTTCTGAGGTGCTCCCATTCGCCTGCAGCCCAGTTTGCACAGCACAAGCATTTGGCCTCTGTTCCCTCACAAAAAGTGGTAGGTCTGAGATATGCTGCTGGATCTCTTCAGTGCACAGCAAGCTATGTAACAGAGCCATCCACATTGCTTTCTCTCTTTCCTTTCTCATCAAAATGTCCGTTGTATTTCCACTTCGGAGGTGCTCCCATTCGCCTGCAGGCCAGTTTGCACAGCACAAACGTTTGCCTCTGTTCCCACAAAAAAGAGGTAGGACTGAAAGATGCTACTGGATCTCTTCAGTGCACAGCAAGCTATGTAACAGAGACATCCACATTGCTGTCTCTCTTCCCTTTCTCATCAAAACGTCCGTTGTATTTCCACTTCGGAGGTGCTCCCATTCGCCTGCAGGCCAGTTTGCACAGCACAAACATTTGGCCTCTATTCCCAAACAAAAAGTTGTAGGACTGAGATATGCTGCAGGATCTCTTCAGTGCACAGCAAGCTATGTAACAGAGCCATCCACATTGCTGTCTCTCTTTCCTTTCTCATCAAAACGTCCGTTGTATTTCCACTTCTGAGGTGCTCCCATTCGCCTGCAGGCCAATTTGCACTGCACAAACATTTGCCTCTGTTCCCACACCAAAAGAGGTAGGACTGAGCTATGCTGCTGGATCTCTTCAGTGCACAGCAAGCTATGTAACAGAGCCATCCACATTGCTGTCTTCCTTTCCTTTCTCATCAAAATGTCCGTTGTATTTCCACTTCTGAGGTGCTCCCATTCGCCTGCAGGCCAGTTTGCACAGCACAAACATTTGGCCTCTATTCCCAAACAAAACATGGTAGGACTGAAAGATGCTGCTGGATCTCTTCAGTGCACAGCAAGCTATGTAACAGAGCCATCCGCATGGCTGTCTCTCTTTCCTTTCTCATCAAAACGTCCGTTGTATTTCCACTTCTGAGGTGCTCCCATTCGCCTGCAGCCCAGTTTGCACAGCACAAACTTTTGGCCTCTGTTCACAAACAAAAAGTGGTAGGACTGAGATATGCTGCTGGATCTCTTCAGTGCACAGCAAGCTATGTAACAGAGACATCCACATTGCCATCTCTCTTTCCTTTCTCATCAAAACGTCCATTGTATTTCCACTTCGGAGGTGCTCACTTTTGCCTGCAGCCCAGTTTGCACAGCACCGGCAATTGCCTCTATTCCCAAACAAAAAGTGGTAGGACTGAGATATGTTGCAGGATCTCTTTAGTGCACAGCGAGCTATGTAACAGAGCCATCCACATTGCTGTCTCTCTTTCCTTTCTCATCAAAACGTCCGTTGTATTTCCACTTCTGAGGTGCTCCCATTCGCCTGCAGGCCAGTTTGCACAGCACAAACATTTGGCCTCTGTTCCCACACAAAAAGAGGAACGACTGAAAGATGCTGCTGGATCTCTTCAGTGCACAGCAAGCTATGTAACAGAGCCATCTACATTGCTGTCTCCCATTCGTTTCTCATGAAAATGTCCGTTGTATTTCCACTTCGGAGGTGCTCCCATTCGCCTGCAGGCCAATTTGCACTGCACAAACATTTGCCTCTGTTCCCACACAAAAAGAGGTAGGACTGAGATATGCTGCTGGATCTCTTCAGTGCACAGCAAGCTATGTAACAGAGACATCCACATTGCTGTCTCTCTTCCCTTTCTCATCAAAACGTCCGTTGTATTTCCACTTCTGAGGTGCTCCCATTCGCCTGCAGGCCAGTTTGCACAGCACAGACATTTGGCCTCTATTCCCAAACAAAAAGTGGTAGGACTGAGATATGCTGCTGGATCTCTTCAGTGCACAGCAAGCTGTGTAACAGAGCAATCCACATTGCTGTCTCCCTTTCCTTTCTCATAAAAACGTCCGTTGTATTTCCACTTCTGAGGTGCTCCCATTCGCCTGCAGGCCAGTTTGCACAGCACAAACAATTGGCCTCTGTTCCCACACAAAAAGAGGTAGGACTGAAAGATGCTGCTGGATCTCTTCAGTGCACAGCAAGCTATGTAACAGAGCCATCCACATTGTTGTCTCTCTTTCCTTTCTCATCAAAACGTCCGTTGTATTTCCACTTCATAGGTGCTCCCATTCGCCTGCAGGCCAGTTTGCACAGCACCAACAATTGGCCTCTATTCCCAAACAAAACGTGGTAGGACTGAAAGATGCTGCTGGATCTCTTCAGTGCACAGCAAGCTATGTAACAGAGCCATCCACATTGCTGTCTCTCTTTCCTTCCTCATCAAAACGTCCGTTGTATTTCCACTTCTGAGGTGCTCCCATTCGCCTGCAGCCCAGTTTGCACAGCACAAACTTTTGGCCTCTGTTCCCACACAAAAAGAGGTGGGACTGAAAGATGCTGCTGGATCTCTTCAGTGCACAGCAAGCTATGTAACAGAGCCATCCACATTGCTGTCTCCCTTTCCTTTCTCATAAAAACGTCCGTTGTATTTCCACTTCTGAGGTGCTCCCATTCGCCTGCAGCCCAGTTTGCACAGCACAAGCATTTGGCCTCTGTTCCCTCACAAAAAGTGGTAGGTCTGAGATATGCTGCTGGATCTCTTCAGTGCACAGCAAGCTATGTAACAGAGCCATCCACATTGCTGTCTCTCTTTCCTTTCTCATCAAAATGTCCGTTGTATTTCCACTTCGGAGGTGCTCCCATTCGCCTGCAGGCCAGTTTGCACAGCACAAACGTTTGCCTCTGTTCCCACAAAAAAGAGGTAGGACTGAAAGATGCTGCTGGATCTCTTCAGTGCACAGCAAGCTATGTAACAGAGACATCCACATTGCTGTCTCTCTTCCCTTTCTCATCAAAACGTCCGTTGTATTTCCACTTCTGAGGTGCTCCCATTCGCCTGCAGGCCAATTTGCACTGCACAAACATTTGCCTCTGTTCCCACACCAAAAGAGGTAGGACTGAGCTATGCTGCTGGATCTCTTCAGTGCACAGCAAGCTATGTAACAGAGCCATCCACATTGCTGTCTTCCTTTCCTTTCTCATCAAAATGTCTGTTGTATTTCCACTTCTGAGGTGCTCCCATTCGCCTGCAGGCCAGTTTGCACAGCACAAACATTTGGCCTCTATTCCCAAACAAAACATGGTAGGACTGAAAGATGCTGCTGGATCTCTTCAGTGCACAGCAAGTTATGTAACAGAGCCATCCACATTGCTGTCTCTCTTTCCTTTCACATCAAAACGTCCGTTGTATTTCCACTTCTGAGGTGCTCCCATTCGCCTGCAGGCCAGTTTGCACAGCACAAACATTTGGCCTCTGTTCCCACACAAAAAGAGGTAGGACTGAGATATGCTGCTGGATCTCTTCAGTGCACAGCAAGCTATGTAACAGAGCCATCCACATTGCCGTCCCTCTTTCCTTTGTCAACAAAACGTCCATTTTATTCCCACTTCTAAGGTTCCCCCTTTCACCTGCAGGCCAGTTTGCACAGCACAAACAATTGGCCTCTATTCCCAAACAAAAAGTGGTAGGTCTGAGATATGCTGCTGGATCTCTTCAGTGCACAGCAAGCTATGTAACAGAGCCATCCACATTGCTGTCTCCCTTTCCTTTCTCATAAAAACGTCCGTTGTATTTCCACTTCTGAGGTGCTCCCATCCGCCTGCTGGCCAGTTTGCACAGCACAAACATTTGGCCTCTATTCCCAAACAAAACGTGGTAGGACTGAGATATGCTGCTGGATCTCTTCAGTGCACAGCAAGCTATGTAACAGAGCCATCCACATTGCTGTCTCTCTTTCCTTTCCCATCAAAACGTCCGTTGTATTTCCACTTCTGAGGTGCTCCCATTCGCCTGCAGGCCAGTTTGCACAGCACAAACATTTGGCCTCTGTTCCCACACAAAAAGAGGAAGGACTGAAAGATGCTGCTGGATCTCTTCAGTGCACAGCAAGCTATGTAACAGAGCCAT
Organism: Amazona ochrocephala; assembly: GCA_039720435.1. Lineage (NCBI taxonomy): Eukaryota > Metazoa > Chordata > Aves > Psittaciformes > Psittacidae > Amazona > Amazona ochrocephala. The sequence goes on along the minus strand of CM077879.1, from coordinate 82,325,562 downwards.
CCGCATGGCTGTCTCTCTTTCCTTTCTCATCAAAACGTCCGTTGTATTTCCACTTCTGAGGTGCTCCCATTCGCCTGCAGCCCAGTTTGCACAGCACAAACATTTGGCCTCTGTTCCCACACAAAAAGAGGTGGGACTGAAAGATGCTGCTGGATCTCTTCAGTGCACAGCAAGCTATGTAACAGAGCCATCCACATTGCTGTCTCCCTTTCCTTTCTCATAAAAACGTCCGTTGTATTTCCACTTCTGAGGTGCTCCCATTCGCCTGCAGCCCAGTTTGCACAGCACAAGCATTTGGCCTCTGTTCCCTCACAAAAAGTGGTAGGTCTGAGATATGCTGCTGGATCTCTTCAGTGCACAGCAAGCTATGTAACAGAGCCATCCACATTGCTGTCTCTCTTTCCTTTCTCATCAAAATGTCCGTTGTATTTCCACTTCGGAGGTGCTCCCATTCGCCTGCAGGCCAGTTTGCACAGCACAAACGTTTGCCTCTGTTCCCACAAAAAAGAGGTAGGACTGAAAGATGCTGCTGGATCTCTTCAGTGCACAGCAAGCTATGTAACAGAGACATCCACATTGCTGTCTCTCTTCCCTTTCTCATCAAAACGTCCGTTGTATTTCCACTTCGGAGGTGCTCCCATTCGCCTGCAGGCCAGTTTGCACAGCACAAACATTTGGCCTCTATTCCCAAACAAAAAGTTGTAGGACTGAGATATGCTGCAGGATCTCTTCAGTGCACAGCAAGCTATGTAACAGAGCCATCCACATTGCTGTCTGTCTTTCCTTTCTCATCAAAACGTCCGTTGTATTTCCACTTCTGAGGTGCTCCCATTCGCCTGCAGGCCAATTTGCACTGCACAAACATTTGCCTCTGTTCCCACACCAAAAGAGGTAGGACTGAGCTATGCTGCTGGATCTCTTCAGTGCACAGCAAGCTATGTAACAGAGCCATCCACATTGCTGTCTTCCTTTCCTTTCTCATCAAAATGTCCGTTGTATTTCCACTTCTGAGGTGCTCCCATTCGCCTGCAGGCCAGTTTGCACAGCACAAACATTTGGCCTCTATTCCCAAACAAAACATGGTAGGACTGAAAGATGCTGCTGGATCTCTTCAGTGCACAGCAAGTTATGTAACAGAGCCATCCACATTGCTGTCTCTCTTTCCTTTCACATCAAAACGTCCGTTGTATTTCCACTTCTGAGGTGCTCCCATTCGCCTGCAGGCCAGTTTGCACAGCACAAACATTTGGCCTCTGTTCCCACACAAAAAGAGGTAGGACTGAGATATGCTGCTGGATCTCTTCAGTGCACAGCAAGCTATGTAACAGAGCCATCCACATTGCCGTCCCTCTTTCCTTTGTCAACAAAACGTCCATTTTATTCCCACTTCTAAGGTTCTCCCTTTCACCTGCAGGCCAGTTTGCACAGCACAAACAATTGGCCTCTATTCCCAAACAAAAAGTGGTAGGTCTGAGATATGCTGCTGGATCTCTTCAGTGCACAGCAAGCTATGTAACAGAGCCATCCACATTGCTGTCTCCCTTTCCTTTCTCATAAAAACGTCCGTTGTATTTCCACTTCTGAGGTGCTCCCATCCGCCTGCTGGCCAGTTTGCACAGCACAAACATTTGGCCTCTATTCCCAAACAAAAAGTGGTAGGTCTGAGATATGCTGCTGGATCTCTTCAGTGCACAGCAAGCTATGTAACAGAGCCATCCACATTGCTGTCTCCCTTTCCTTTCTCATAAAAACGTCCGTTGTATTTCCACTTCTGAGGTGCTCCCATCCGCCTGCTGGCCAGTTTGCACAGCACAAACATTTGGCCTCTATTCCCAAACAAAACGTGGTAGGACTGAGATATGCTGCTGGATCTCTTCAGTGCACAGCAAGCTATGTAACAGAGCCATCCACATTGCTGTCTCTCTTTCCTTTCCCATCAAAACGTCCGTTGTATTTCCACTTCTGAGGTGCTCCCATTCGCCTGCAGGCCAGTTTGCACAGCACAAACATTTGGCCTCTGTTCCCACACAAAAAGAGGAAGGACTGAAAGATGCTGCTGGATCTCTTCAGTGCACAGCAAGCTATGTAACAGAGCCATCCGCATGGCTGTCTCTCTTTCCTTTCTCATCAAAACGTCCGTTGTATTTCCACTTCTGAGGTGCTCCCATTCGCCTGCAGCCCAGTTTGCACAGCACAAACATTTGGCCTCTGTTCCCACACAAAAAGAGGTGGGACTGAAAGATGCTGCTGGATCTCTTCAGTGCACAGCAAGCTATGTAACAGAGCCATCCACATTGCTGTCTCCCTTTCCTTTCTCATAAAAACGTCCGTTGTATTTCCACTTCTGAGGTGCTCCCATTCGCCTGCAGCCCAGTTTGCACAGCACAAGCATTTGGCCTCTGTTCCCTCACAAAAAGTGGTAGGTCTGAGATATGCTGCTGGATCTCTTCAGTGCACAGCAAGCTATGTAACAGAGCCATCCACATTGCTGTCTCTCTTTCCTTTCTCATCAAAATGTCCGTTGTATTTCCACTTCGGAGGTGCTCCCATTCGCCTGCAGGCCAGTTTGCACAGCACAAACGTTTGCCTCTGTTCCCACAAAAAAGAGGTAGGACTGAAAGATGCTGCTGGATCTCTTCAGTGCACAGCAAGCTATGTAACAGAGACATCCACATTGCTGTCTCTCTTCCCTTTCTCATCAAAACGTCCGTTGTATTTCCACTTCGGAGGTGCTCCCATTCGCCTGCAGGCCAGTTTGCACAGCACAAACATTTGGCCTCTATTCCCAAACAAAAAGTTGTAGGACTGAGATATGCTGCAGGATCTCTTCAGTGCACAGCAAGCTATGTAACAGAGCCATCCACATTGCTGTCTGTCTTTCCTTTCTCATCAAAACGTCCGTTGTATTTCCACTTCTGAGGTGCTCCCATTCGCCTGCAGGCCAATTTGCACTGCACAAACATTTGCCTCTGTTCCCACACCAAAAGAGGTAGGACTGAGCTATGCTGCTGGATCTCTTCAGTGCACAGCAAGCTATGTAACAGAGCCATCCACATTGCTGTCTTCCTTTCCTTTCTCATCAAAATGTCCGTTGTATTTCCACTTCTGAGGTGCTCCCATTCGCCTGCAGGCCAGTTTGCACAGCACAAACATTTGGCCTCTATTCCCAAACAAAACATGGTAGGACTGAAAGATGCTGCTGGATCTCTTCAGTGCACAGCAAGTTATGTAACAGAGCCATCCACATTGCTGTCTCTCTTTCCTTTCACATCAAAACGTCCGTTGTATTTCCACTTCTGAGGTGCTCCCATTCGCCTGCAGGCCAGTTTGCACAGCACAAACATTTGGCCTCTGTTCCCACACAAAAAGAGGTAGGACTGAGATATGCTGCTGGATCTCTTCAGTGCACAGCAAGCTATGTAACAGAGCCATCCACATTGCCGTCCCTCTTTCCTTTGTCAACAAAACGTCCATTTTATTCCCACTTCTAAGGTTCTCCCTTTCACCTGCAGGCCAGTTTGCACAGCACAAACAATTGGCCTCTATTCCCAAACAAAAAGTGGTAGGTCTGAGATATGCTGCTGGATCTCTTCAGTGCACAGCAAGCTATGTAACAGAGCCATCCACATTGCTGTCTCCCTTTCCTTTCTCATAAAAACGTCCGTTGTATTTCCACTTCTGAGGTGCTCCCATCCGCCTGCTGGCCAGTTTGCACAGCACAAACATTTGGCCTCTATTCCCAAACAAAAAGTGGTAGGTCTGAGATATGCTGCTGGATCTCTTCAGTGCACAGCAAGCTATGTAACAGAGCCATCCACATTGCTGTCTCCCTTTCCTTTCTCATAAAAACGTCCGTTGTATTTCCACTTCTGAGGTGCTCCCATCCGCCTGCTGGCCAGTTTGCACAGCACAAACATTTGGCCTCTATTCCCAAACAAAACGTGGTAGGACTGAGATATGCTGCTGGATCTCTTCAGTGCACAGCAAGCTATGTAACAGAGCCATCCACATTGCTGTCTCTCTTTCCTTTCCCATCAAAACGTCCGTTGTATTTCCACTTCTGAGGTGCTCCCATTCGCCTGCAGGCCAGTTTGCACAGCACAAACATTTGGCCTCTGTTCCCACACAAAAAGAGGAAGGACTGAAAGATGCTGCTGGATCTCTTCAGTGCACAGCAAGCTATGTAACAGAGCCATCCGCATGGCTGTCTCTCTTTCCTTTCTCATCAAAACGTCCGTTGTATTTCCACTTCTGAGGTGCTCCCATTCGCCTGCAGCCCAGTTTGCACAGCACAAACATTTGGCCTCTGTTCCCACACAAAAAGAGGTGGGACTGAAAGATGCTGCTGGATCTCTTCAGTGCACAGCAAGCTATGTAACAGAGCCATCCACATTGCTGTCTCCCTTTCCTTTCTCATAAAAACGTCCGTTGTATTTCCACTTCTGAGGTGCTCCCATTCGCCTGCAGCCCAGTTTGCACAGCACAAGCATTTGGCCTCTGTTCCCTCACAAAAAGTGGTAGGTCTGAGATATGCTGCTGGATCTCTTCAGTGCACAGCAAGCTATGTAACAGAGCCATCCACATTGCTGTCTCTCTTTCCTTTCTCATCAAAATGTCCGTTGTATTTCCACTTCGGAGGTGCTCCCATTCGCCTGCAGGCCAGTTTGCACAGCACAAACGTTTGCCTCTGTTCCCACAAAAAAGAGGTAGGACTGAAAGATGCTGCTGGATCTCTTCAGTGCACAGCAAGCTATGTAACAGAGACATCCACATTGCTGTCTCTCTTCCCTTTCTCATCAAAACGTCCGTTGTATTTCCACTTCGGAGGTGCTCCCATTCGCCTGCAGGCCAGTTTGCACAGCACAAACATTTGGCCTCTATTCCCAAACAAAAAGTTGTAGGACTGAGATATGCTGCAGGATCTCTTCAGTGCACAGCAAGCTATGTAACAGAGCCATCCACATTGCTGTCTGTCTTTCCTTTCTCATCAAAACGTCCGTTGTATTTCCACTTCTGAGGTGCTCCCATTCGCCTGCAGGCCAATTTGCACTGCACAAACATTTGCCTCTGTTCCCACACCAAAAGAGGTAGGACTGAGCTATGCTGCTGGATCTCTTCAGTGCACAGCAAGCTATGTAACAGAGCCATCCACATTGCTGTCTTCCTTTCCTTTCTCATCAAAATGTCCGTTGTATTTCCACTTCTGAGGTGCTCCCATTCGCCTGCAGGCCAGTTTGCACAGCACAAACATTTGGCCTCTATTCCCAAACAAAACATGGTAGGACTGAAAGATGCTGCTGGATCTCTTCAGTGCACAGCAAGTTATGTAACAGAGCCATCCACATTGCTGTCTCTCTTTCCTTTCACATCAAAACGTCCGTTGTATTTCCACTTCTGAGGTGCTCCCATTCGCCTGCAGGCCAGTTTGCACAGCACAAACATTTGGCCTCTGTTCCCACACAAAAAGAGGTAGGACTGAGATATGCTGCTGGATCTCTTCAGTGCACAGCAAGCTATGTAACAGAGCCATCCACATTGCCGTCCCTCTTTCCTTTGTCAACAAAACGTCCATTTTATTCCCACTTCTAAGGTTCTCCCTTTCACCTGCAGGCCAGTTTGCACAGCACAAACAATTGGCCTCTATTCCCAAACAAAAAGTGGTAGGTCTGAGATATGCTGCTGGATCTCTTCAGTGCACAGCAAGCTATGTAACAGAGCCATCCACATTGCTGTCTCCCTTTCCTTTCTCATAAAAACGTCCGTTGTATTTCCACTTCTGAGGTGCTCCCATCCGCCTGCTGGCCAGTTTGCACAGCACAAACATTTGGCCTCTATTCCCAAACAAAAAGTGGTAGGACTGAGATATGCTGCTGGATCTCTTCAGTGCACAGCAAGCTATGTAACAGAGCCATCCACACTGCTGTCTCCCTTTCCTTTCTCATCAAAACGTCCGTTTTATTTCCACTTCTGAGGTGCTCCCATTCGCCTGCAGGCCAGTTTGCACAGCACCAACAATTGGCCTCTATTCCCAAACAAAACGTGGTAGGACTGAGATATGCTGCTGGATCTCTTCAGTGCACAGCAAGCTATGTAACAGAGCCATCCACATTGCTGTCTCTCTTTCCTTTCTCATCAAAACGTCCGTTGTATTTCCACTTCTGAGGTGCTCCCATTCGCCTGCAGGCCAGTTTGCACAGCACAAACATTTGGCCTCTGTTCCCACACAAAAAGAGGAAGGACTGAAAGATGCTGCTGGATCTCTTCAGTGCACAGCAAGCTATGTAACAGAGCCATCCGCATGGCTGTCTCTCTTTCCTTTCTCATCAAAACGTCCGTTGTATTTCCACTTCTGAGGTGCTCCCATTCGCCGGCAGCCCAGTTTGCACAGCACAAACTTTTGGCCTCTGTTCACAAACAAAAAGTGGTAGGACTGAGATATGCTGCTGGATCTCTTCAGTGCACAGCAAGCTATGTAACAGAGACATCCACATTGCCATCTCTCTTTCCTTTCTCATCAAAACGTCCATTGTATTTCCACTTCGGAGGTGCTCACTTTTGCCTGCAGCCCAGTTTGCACAGCACCGGCAATTGCCTCTATTCCCAAACAAAAAGTGGTAGGACTGAGATATGTTGCAGGATCTCTTTAGTGCACAGCGAGCTATGTAACAGAGCCATCCACATTGCTGTCTCTCTTTCCTTTCTCATCAAAACGTCCGTTGTATTTCCACTTCTGAGGTACTCACTTTCGCCTGCAGCCCAGTTTGCACAGCACCAACAATTGGCCTCTGTTCCCACACAAAAAGATTAAGGACTGAAAGATGCTGCTGGATCTCTTCAGTGCACAGCAAGCTATGTAACAGAGCCATCCACATTGTTGTCTCCCATTACTTTCACATAAAAATGGCCGTTGTACTTCCACTTCTGAGGTGCTCCCATTCGCCTGCAGGCCAGTTTGCACAGCACAAACATTTGGCCTCTATTCCCAAACAAAAAGTGGTAGGACTGAGATATGCTGCTGGATCTCTTCAGTGCACAGCAAGCTATGTAACAGAGCCATCCGCATGGCTGTCTCTCTTTCCTTTCTCATCAAAATGTCCGTTGTATTTCCACTTCGGAGGTGCTCCCATTCGCCTGCAGGCCAGTTTGCACAGCACAAACGTTTGCCTCTGTTCCCACAAAAAAGAGGTTGGACTGAGCTATGCTGCTGGATCTCTTCAGTGCACAGCAAGCTATGTAACAGAGCCATCCACATTGCTGTCTCTCTTTCCTTTCTCATCAAAACGTCCGTTGTATTTCCACTTCGGAGGTGCTCCCATTCGCCTGCAGGCCAGTTTGCACAGCACAAACATTTGGCCTCTATTCCCAAACAAAAAGTGGTAGGACTGAGATATGCTGCTGGATCTCTTCAGTGCACAGCAAGCTATGTAACAGAGCCATCCACATTGCCGTCTCTCTTTCCTTTGTCAACAAAACGTCCGTTGTATTTCCACTTCTGAGGTGCTCCCATTCGCCTGCAGGCCAGTTTGCACAGCACAAACATTTGGCCTCTATTCCCAAACAAAAAGTGGTAGGACTGAGATATGCTGCTGGATCTCTTCAGTGCACAGCAAGCTATGTAACAGAGCCATCCACATTGCCGTCTCTCTTTCCTTTGTCAACAAAACGTCCATTGTATTCCCACTTCTGAGGTGCTCCCATTCGCCTGCAGGCCAGTTTGCACAGCACAAACATTTGCCTCTGTTCCCACAAAAAAGAGGTAGAGCTGAGATATGCTGCTGGATCTCTTCAGTGCACAGCAAGCTATGTAACAGAGCCATCCACATTGCTGTCTCTCCTTCCTTTCTCATCAAAACGTCCGCTGTATTTCCACTTCTGAGGTGCTCCCATTCGCCTGCAGGCCAGTTTGCACAGCACCAACAATTGGCCTCTATTCCCAAACAAAAAGTGGTAGGACTGAGATATGCTGCTGGACCTCTTCAGTGCACAGCAAGCTATGTAACAGAGCCATCCACATTGCTGTCTCTCTTTCCTTTCTCATCAAAACGTCCGTTGTATTTTAACTTCTGAGGTGCTCCCATTCGCCTGCAGGCCAGTTTGCACAGCACAAACAATTGGCCTCTGTTCACAAACAAAAAGAGGTAGGACTGAAAGATGCTGCTGAATATCTCCAGTGCACAGCAAGCTATGTAACAGAGCCATCCACATTGCTGTCTCTCTTTCCTTTGTCAACAAAACGTAAATAGTATTCCCACTTCTGAGGTGCTCCCATTCGCTTGCAGGCCAGTTTGCACAGCACAAACTTTTGGCCTCTGTTCCCACACAAAAAGTGGTAGGACTGAGAGATGCTGCTGGATCTCTTCAGTGCACAGCAAGCTATGCAACAGAGCCATCCACATTGCTGTCTCCCATTCCTTTCACATAAAAATGGCCGTTGTACTTCCACTTCGGAGGTGCTCCCATTCGCCTGCAGGCCAGTTTGCACAGCACAAACATTTGCCTCTGTTCCCACAAAAAAGAGGTACGACTGAGATATGCTGCTGGATCTCTTCAGTGCACAGCAAGCTATGTAACAGAGACATCCACATTGCTGTCTCTCTTCCCTTTCTCATCAAAACGTCCGTTGTATTTCCACTTCGGAGGTGCTCCCATTCGCCTGCAGGCCAGTTTGCACAGCACAAACATTTGGCCTCTATTCCCAAACAAAAAGTGGTAGGACTGAGATATGCTGCTGGATCTCTTCAGTGCACAGCAAGCTATGTAACAGAGCCATCCACATTGCTGTCTGTCTTTCCTTTCTCATCAAAACGTCCGTTGTATTTCCACTTCTGAGGTGTTCCCATCCGCCTGCTGGCCAGTTTGCACAGCACAAACATTTGGCCTCTATTCCCAAACAAAACGTGGTAGGACTGAAAGATGCTGCTGGATCTCTTCAGTGCACAGCAAGCTATGTAACAGAGCCATCCACATTGCTGTCTCTCTTTCCTTTCTCATCAAAACGTCCGTTGTATTTCCACTTCTGAGGTGCTCCCATTCGCCTGCAGTCCAGTTTGCACAGCACAAGCATTTGGCCTCTATTCCCAAACAAAAAGTGGTAGGACTGAGATATGCTGCTGGATCTCTTCAGTGTACAGCAAGCTATGTAACAGAGCCATCCACATTGCTGTCTCCCTTTCCTTTCACATCAAAACGGCCGTTGTATTTCCAGTTCTGAGGTGCTCCCATTCGCCTGCAGGCCAGTTTGCACAGCACCAACAATTGGCCTCTATTCCCAAACAAAACATGGTAGGACTGAAAGATGCTGCTGGATCTCTTCAGTGCACAGCAAGCTATGTAACAGAGCCATCCACATTGCTGTCTCTCTTTCCTTTCTCATCAAAACGTCCGTTGTATTTCCACTTCTGAGGTGCTCCCATTCGCCTGCAGGCCAGTTTGCACAGCACAAACATTTGGCCTCTGTTCCCACACAAAAAGAGGAACGACTGAAAGATGCTGCTGGATCTCTTCAGTGCACAGCAAGCTATGTAACAGAGCCATCCACATTGCTGTCTCCCTTTCCTTTCACATCAAAACGTCCGTTGTATTTCCACTTCTGAGGTGCTCCCATTCGCCTGCAGGCCAGTTTGCACAGCACCAACAATTGGCCTCTATTCCCAAACAAAACATGGTAGGACTGAAAGATGCTGCTGGATCTCTTCAGTGCACAGCAAGCTATGTAACAGAGCCATCCACATTGCTGTCTCTCTTTCCTTTCTCATCAAAACGTCCGTTGTATTTCCACTTCTGAGGTGCTCCCATTCGCCTGCAGGCCAGTTTGCACAGCACAAACATTTGGCCTCTGTTCCCACACAAAAAGAGGAACGACTGAAAGATGCTGCTGGATCTCTTCAGTGCACAGCAAGCTATGTAACAGAGCCATCTACATTGCTGTCTCCCTTTCGTTTCTCATGAAAATGTCCGTTGTATTTCCGCTTCGGAGGTCCTCCCATTCGCCTGCAGGCCAATTTGCACAGCACAAACATTTGCCTCTGTTCCCACACAAAAAGAGGTAGGACTGAGATATGCTGCTGGATCTCTTCAGTGCACAGCAAGCTATGTAACAGAGACATCCACATTGCTGTCTCTCTTCCCTTTCTCATCAAAACGTCCGTTGTATTTCCACTTCGGAGGTGCTCCCATTCGCCTGCAGGCCAGTTTGCACAGCACCAACAATTGGCCTCTATTCCCAAACAAAACGTGGTAGGACTGAAAGATGCTGCTGGATCTCTTCAGTGCACAGCAAGCTATGTAACAGAGCCATCCACATTGCTGTCTCTCTTTCCTTCCTCATCAAAACGTCCGTTGTATTTCCACTTCTGAGGTGCTCCCATTCGCCTGCAGCCCAGTTTGCACAGCACAAACATTTGGCCTCTGTTCCCACACAAAAAGAGGTGGGACTGAAAGATGCTGCTGGATCTCTTCAGTGCACAGCAAGCTATGTAACAGAGCCATCCACATTGCTGTCTCCCTTTCCTTTCTCATAAAAACGTCCGTTGTATTTCCACTTCTGAGGTGCTCCCATTCGCCTGCAGCCCAGTTTGCACAGCACAAGCATTTGGCCTCTGTTCCCTCACAAAAAGTGGTAGGTCTGAGATATGCTGCTGGATCTCTTCAGTGCACAGCAAGCTATGTAACAGAGCCATCCACATTGCTGTCTCTCTTTCCTTTCTCATCAAAATGTCCGTTGTATTTCCACTTCGGAGGTGCTCCCATTCGCCTGCAGGCCAGTTTGCACAGCACAAACGTTTGCCTCTGTTCCCACAAAAAAGAGGTAGGACTGAAAGATGCTGCTGGATCTCTTCAGTGCACAGCAAGCTATGTAACAGAGACATCCACATTGCTGTCTCTCTTCCCTTTCTCATCAAAACGTCCGTTGTATTTCCACTTCTAAGGCGCTCCCATTCGCCTGCAGGCCAGTTTGCACAGCACAAACATTTGGCCTCTATTCCCAAACAAAAAGTTGTAGGACTGAGATATGCTGCAGGATCTCTTCAGTGCACAGCAAGCTATGTAACAGAGCCATCCACATTGCTGTCTCTCTTTCCTTTCTCATCAAAACGTCCGTTGTATTTCCACTTCTGAGGTGCTCCCATTCGCCTGCAGGCCAATTTGCACTGCACAAACATTTGCCTCTGTTCCCACACCAAAAGAGGTAGGACTGAGCTATGCTGCTGGATCTCTTCAGTGCACAGCAAGCTATGTAACAGAGCCATCCACATTGCTGTCTTCCTTTCCTTTCTCATCAAAATGTCCGTTGTATTTCCACTTCTGAGGTGCTCCCATTCGCCTGCAGGCCAGTTTGCACAGCACAAACATTTGGCCTCTATTCCCAAACAAAACATGGTAGGACTGAAAGATGCTGCTGGATCTCTTCAGTGCACAGCAAGTTATGTAACAGAGCCATCCACATTGCTGTCTCTCTTTCCTTTCACATCAAAACGTCCGTTGTATTTCCACTTCTGAGGTGCTCCCATTCGCCTGCAGGCCAGTTTGCACAGCACAAACATTTGGCCTCTGTTCCCACACAAAAAGAGGTAGGACTGAGATATGCTGCTGGATCTCTTCAGTGCACAGCAAGCTATGTAACAGAGCCATCCACATTGCCGTCCCTCTTTCCTTTGTCAACAAAACGTCCATTTTATTCCCACTTCTAAGGTTCTCCCTTTCACCTGCAGGCCAGTTTGCACAGCACAAACAATTGGCCTCTATTCCCAAACAAAAAGTGGTAGGTCTGATATATGCTGCTGGATCTCTTCAGTGCACAGCAAGCTATGTAACAGAGCCATCCACATTGCTGTCTCCCTTTCCTTTCTCATAAAAACGTCCGTTGTATTTCCACTTCTGAGGTGCTCCCATCCGCCTGCTGGCCAGTTTGCACAGCACAAACATTTGGCCTCTATTCCCAAACAAAACGTGGTAGGACTGAGATATGCTGCTGGATCTCTTCAGTGCACAGCAAGCTATGTAACAGAGCCATCCACATTGCTGTCTCTCTTTCCTTTCTCATCAAAACGTCCGTTGTATTTCCACTTCTGAGGTGCTCCCATTCGCCTGCAGGCCAGTTTGCACAGCACAAACATTTGGCCTCTGTTCCCACACAAAAATAGGAAGGACTGAAAGATGCTGCTGGATCTCTTCAGTGCACAGCAAGCTATGTAACAGAGCCATCCGCATGGCTGTCTCTCTTTCCTTTCTCATCAAAACGTCCGTTGTATTTCCACTTCTGAGGTGCTCCCATTCGCCTGCAGCCCAGTTTGCACAGCACAAACATTTGGCCTCTGTTCCCACACAAAAAGAGGTGGGACTGAAAGATGCTGCTGGATCTCTTCAGTGCACAGCAAGCTATGTAACAGAGCCATCCACATTGCTGTCTCCCTTTCCTTTCTCATAAAAACGTCCGTTGTATTTCCACTTCTGAGGTGCTCCCATTCGCCTGCAGCCCAGTTTGCACAGCACAAGCATTTGGCCTCTGTTCCCTCACAAAAAGTGGTAGGTCTGAGATATGCTGCTGGATCTCTTCAGTGCACAGCAAGCTATGTAACAGAGCCATCCACATTGCTGTCTCTCTTTCCTTTCTCATCAAAATGTCCGTTGTATTTCCACTTCGGAGGTGCTCCCATTCGCCTGCAGGCCAGTTTGCACAGCACAAACGTTTGCCTCTGTTCCCACAAAAAAGAGGTAGGACTGAAAGATGCTGCTGGATCTCTTCAGTGCACAGCAAGCTATGTAACAGAGACATCCACATTGCTGTCTCTCTTCCCTTTCTCATCAAAACGTCCGTTGTATTTCCACTTCGGAGGTGCTCCCATTCGCCTGCAGGCCAGTTTGCACAGCACAAACATTTGGCCTCTATTCCCAAACAAAAAGTTGTAGGACTGAGATATGCTGCAGGATCTCTTCAGTGCACAGCAAGCTATGTAACAGAGCCATCCACATTGCTGTCTCTCTTTCCTTTCTCATCAAAACGTCCGTTGTATTTCCACTTCTGAGGTGCTCCCATTCGCCTGCAGGCCAATTTGCACTGCACAAACATTTGCCTCTGTTCCCACACCAAAAGAGGTAGGACTGAGCTATGCTGCTGGATCTCTTCAGTGCACAGCAAGCTATGTAACAGAGCCATCCACATTGCTGTCTTCCTTTCCTTTCTCATCAAAATGTCCGTTGTATTTCCACTTCTGAGGTGCTCCCATTCGCCTGCAGGCCAGTTTGCACAGCACAAACATTTGGCCTCTATTCCCAAACAAAACATGGTAGGACTGAAAGATGCTGCTGGATCTCTTCAGTGCACAGCAAGTTATGTAACAGAGCCATCCACATTGCTGTCTGTCTTTCCTTTCACATCAAAACGTCCGTTGTATTTCCACTTCTGAGGTGCTCCCATTCGCCTGCAGGCCAGTTTGCACAGCACAAACATTTGGCCTCTGTTCCCACACAAAAAGAGGTAGGACTGAGATATGCTGCTGGATCTCTTCAGTGCACAGCAAGCTATGTAACAGAGCCATCCACATTGCCGTCCCTCTTTCCTTTGTCAACAAAACGTCCATTTTATTCCCACTTCTAAGGTTCTCCCTTTCACCTGCAGGCCAGTTTGCACAGCACAAACAATTGGCCTCTATTCCCAAACAAAAAGTGGTAGGTCTGAGATATGCTGCTGGATCTCTTCAGTGCACAGCAAGCTATGTAACAGAGCCATCCACATTGCTGTCTCCCTTTCCTTTCTCATAAAAACGTCCGTTGTATTTCCACTTCTGAGGTGCTCCCATCCGCCTGCTGGCCAGTTTGCACAGCACAAACATTTGGCCTCTATTCCCAAACAAAAAGTGGTAGGACTGAGATATGCTGCTGGATCTCTTCAGTGCACAGCAAGCTATGTAACAGAGCCATCCACACTGCTGTCTCCCTTTCCTTTCTCATCAAAACGTCCGTTTTATTTCCACTTCTGAGGTGCTCCCATTCGCCTGCAGGCCAGTTTGCACAGCACCAACAATTGGCCTCTATTCCCAAACAAAACGTGGTAGGACTGAGATATGCTGCTGGATCTCTTCAGTGCACAGCAAGCTATGTAACAGAGCCATCCACATTGCTGTCTCTCTTTCCTTTCTCATCAAAACGTCCGTTGTATTTCCACTTCTGAGGTGCTCCCATTCGCCTGCAGGCCAGTTTGCACAGCACAAACATTTGGCCTCTGTTCCCACACAAAAAGAGGAAGGACTGAAAGATGCTGCTGGATCTCTTCAGTGCACAGCAAGCTATGTAACAGAGCCATCCGCATGGCTGTCTCTCTTTCCTTTCTCATCAAAACGTCCGTTGTATTTCCACTTCTGAGGTGCTCCCATTCGCCTGCAGCCCAGTTTGCACAGCACAAACTTTTGGCCTCTGTTCACAAACAAAAAGTGGTAGGACTGAGATATGCTGCTGGATCTCTTCAGTGCACAGCAAGCTATGTAACAGAGACATCCACATTGCCATCTCTCTTTCCTTTCTCATCAAAACGTCCATTGTATTTCCACTTCGGAGGTGCTCACTTTTGCCTGCAGCCCAGTTTGCACAGCACCGGCAATTGCCTCTATTCCCAAACAAAAAGTGGTAGGACTGAGATATGTTGCAGGATCTCTTTAGTGCACAGCGAGCTATGTAACAGAGCCATCCACATTGCTGTCTCTCTTTCCTTTCTCATCAAAACGTCCGTTGTATTTCCACTTCTGAGGTACTCACTTTCGCCTGCAGCCCAGTTTGCACAGCACCAACAATTGGCCTCTGTTCCCACACAAAAAGATTAAGGACTGAAAGATGCTGCTGGATCTCTTCAGTGCACAGCAAGCTATGTAACAGAGCCATCCACATTGTTGTCTCCCATTACTTTCACATAAAAATGGCCGTTGTACTTCCACTTCTGAGGTGCTCCCATTCGCCTGCAGGCCAGTTTGCACAGCACAAACATTTGGCCTCTATTCCCAAACAAAAAGTGGTAGGACTGAGATATGCTGCTGGATCTCTTCAGTGCACAGCAAGCTATGTAACAGAGCCATCCGCATGGCTGTCTCTCTTTCCTTTCTCATCAAAATGTCCGTTGTATTTCCACTTCGGAGGTGCTCCCATTCGCCTGCAGGCCAGTTTGCACAGCACAAACGTTTGCCTCTGTTCCCACAAAAAAGAGGTTGGACTGAGCTATGCTGCTGGATCTCTTCAGTGCACAGCAAGCTATGTAACAGAGCCATCCACATTGCTGTCTCTCTTTCCTTTCTCATCAAAACGTCCGTTGTATTTCCACTTCTGAGGTGCTCCCATTCGCCTGCAGGCCAGTTTGCACAGCACAAACATTTGGCCTCTATTCCCAAACAAAAAGTGGTAGGACTGAGATATGCTGCTGGATCTCTTCAGTGCACAGCAAGCTATGTAACAGAGCCATCCACATTGCCGTCTCTCTTTCCTTTGTCAACAAAACGTCCGTTGTATTTCCACTTCATAGGTGCTCCCATTCGCCTGCAGGCCAGTTTGCACAGCACAAAGATTTGGCCTCTATTCCCAAACAAAAAGCGGTAGGACTGAGATATGCTGCTGGATCTCTTCAGTGCACAGCAAGCTATGTAACAGAGCCATCCACATTGCCGTCTCTCTTTCCTTTGTCAACAAAACGTCCATTGTATTCCCACTTCTGAGGTGCTCCCATTCGCCTGCAGGCCAGTTTGCACAGCACAAACATTTGCCTCTGTTCCCACAAAAAAGAGGTAGAGCTGAGATATGCTGCTGGATCTCTTCAGTGCACAGCAAGCTATGTAACAGAGCCATCCACATTGCTGTCTCTCCTTCCTTTCTCATCAAAACGTCCGCTGTATTTCCACTTCTGAGGTGCTCCCATTCGCCTGCAGGCCAGTTTGCACAGCACCAACAATTGGCCTCTATTCCCAAACAAAAAGTGGTAGGACTGAGATATGCTGCTGGACCTCTTCAGTGCACAGCAAGCTATGTAACAGAGCCATCCACATTGCTGTCTCTCTTTCCTTTCTCATCAAAACGTCCGTTGTATTTTAACTTCTGAGGTGCTCCCATTCGCCTGCAGGCCAGTTTGCACAGCACAAACAATTGGCCTCTGTTCACAAACAAAAAGAGGTAGGACTGAAAGATGCTGCTGAATATCTCCAGTGCACAGCAAGCTATGTAACAGAGCCATCCACATTGCTGTCTCTCTTTCCTTTGTCAACAAAACGTAAATAGTATTCCCACTTCTGAGGTGCTCCCATTCGCTTGCAGGCCAGTTTGCACAGCACAAACTTTTGGCCTCTGTTCCCACACAAAAAGTGGTAGGACTGAGAGATGCTGCTGGATCTCTTCAGTGCACAGCAAGCTATGCAACAGAGCCATCCACATTGCCGTCCCTCTTTCCTTTGTCAACAAAACGTCCATTTTATTCCCACTTCTAAGGTTCTCCCTTTCACCTGCAGGCCAGTTTGCACAGCACAAACAATTGGCCTCTATTCCCAAACAAAAAGTGGTAGGTCTGATATATGCTGCTGGATCTCTTCAGTGCACAGCAAGCTATGTAACAGAGCCATCCACATTGCTGTCTCCCTTTCCTTTCTCATAAAAACGTCCGTTGTATTTCCACTTCTGAGGTGCTCCCATCCGCCTGCTGGCCAGTTTGCACAGCACAAACATTTGGCCTCTATTCCCAAACAAAACGTGGTAGGACTGAGATATGCTGCTGGATCTCTTCAGTGCACAGCAAGCTATGTAACAGAGCCATCCACATTGCTGTCTCTCTTTCCTTTCTCATCAAAACGTCCGTTGTATTTCCACTTCTGAGGTGCTCCCATTCGCCTGCAGGCCAGTTTGCACAGCACAAACATTTGGCCTCTGTTCCCACACAAAAATAGGAAGGACTGAAAGATGCTGCTGGATCTCTTCAGTGCACAGCAAGCTATGTAACAGAGCCATCCGCATGGCTGTCTCTCTTTCCTTTCTCATCAAAACGTCCGTTGTATTTCCACTTCTGAGGTGCTCCCATTCGCCTGCAGCCCAGTTTGCACAGCACAAACATTTGGCCTCTGTTCCCACACAAAAAGAGGTGGGACTGAAAGATGCTGCTGGATCTCTTCAGTGCACAGCAAGCTATGTAACAGAGCCATCCACATTGCTGTCTCCCTTTCCTTTCTCATAAAAACGTCCGTTGTATTTCCACTTCTGAGGTGCTCCCATTCGCCTGCAGCCCAGTTTGCACAGCACAAGCATTTGGCCTCTGTTCCCTCACAAAAAGTGGTAGGTCTGAGATATGCTGCTGGATCTCTTCAGTGCACAGCAAGCTATGTAACAGAGCCATCCACATTGCTGTCTCTCTTTCCTTTCTCATCAAAATGTCCGTTGTATTTCCACTTCGGAGGTGCTCCCATTCGCCTGCAGGCCAGTTTGCACAGCACAAACGTTTGCCTCTGTTCCCACAAAAAAGAGGTAGGACTGAAAGATGCTGCTGGATCTCTTCAGTGCACAGCAAGCTATGTAACAGAGACATCCACATTGCTGTCTCTCTTCCCTTTCTCATCAAAACGTCCGTTGTATTTCCACTTCTAAGGTGCTCCCATTCGCCTGCAGGCCAGTTTGCACAGCACAAACATTTGGCCTCTATTCCCAAACAAAAAGTTGTAGGACTGAGATATGCTGCAGGATCTCTTCAGTGCACAGCAAGCTATGTAACAGAGCCATCCACATTGCTGTCTCTCTTTCCTTTCTCATCAAAACGTCCGTTGTATTTCCACTTCTGAGGTGCTCCCATTCGCCTGCAGGCCAATTTGCACTGCACAAACATTTGCCTCTGTTCCCACACCAAAAGAGGTAGGACTGAGCTATGCTGCTGGATCTCTTCAGTGCACAGCAAGCTATGTAACAGAGCCATCCACATTGCTGTCTTCCTTTCCTTTCTCATCAAAATGTCCGTTGTATTTCCACTTCTGAGGTGCTCCCATTCGCCTGCAGGCCAGTTTGCACAGCACAAACATTTGGCCTCTATTCCCAAACAAAACATGGTAGGACTGAAAGATGCTGCTGGATCTCTTCAGTGCACAGCAAGTTATGTAACAGAGCCATCCACATTGCTGTCTGTCTTTCCTTTCACATCAAAACGTCCGTTGTATTTCCACTTCTGAGGTGCTCCCATTCGCCTGCAGGCCAGTTTGCACAGCACAAACATTTGGCCTCTGTTCCCACACAAAAAGAGGTAGGACTGAGATATGCTGCTGGATCTCTTCAGTGCACAGCAAGCTATGTAACAGAGCCATCCACATTGCCGTCCCTCTTTCCTTTGTCAACAAAACGTCCATTTTATTCCCACTTCTAAGGTTCTCCCTTTCACCTGCAGGCCAGTTTGCACAGCACAAACAATTGGCCTCTATTCCCAAACAAAAAGTGGTAGGTCTGAGATATGCTGCTGGATCTCTTCAGTGCACAGCAAGCTATGTAACAGAGCCATCCACATTGCTGTCTCCCTTTCCTTTCTCATAAAAACGTCCGTTGTATTTCCACTTCTGAGGTGCTCCCATCCGCCTGCTGGCCAGTTTGCACAGCACAAACATTTGGCCTCTATTCCCAAACAAAAAGTGGTAGGACTGAGATATGCTGCTGGATCTCTTCAGTGCACAGCAAGCTATGTAACAGAGCCATCCACACTGCTGTCTCCCTTTCCTTTCTCATCAAAACGTCCGTTTTATTTCCACTTCTGAGGTGCTCCCATTCGCCTGCAGGCCAGTTTGCACAGCACCAACAATTGGCCTCTATTCCCAAACAAAACGTGGTAGGACTGAGATATGCTGCTGGATCTCTTCAGTGCACAGCAAGCTATGTAACAGAGCCATCCACATTGCTGTCTCTCTTTCCTTTCTCATCAAAACGTCCGTTGTATTTCCACTTCTGAGGTGCTCCCATTCGCCTGCAGGCCAGTTTGCACAGCACAAACATTTGGCCTCTGTTCCCACACAAAAAGAGGAAGGACTGAAAGATGCTGCTGGATCTCTTCAGTGCACAGCAAGCTATGTAACAGAGCCATCCGCATGGCTGTCTCTCTTTCCTTTCTCATCAAAACGTCCGTTGTATTTCCACTTCTGAGGTGCTCCCATTCGCCTGCAGCCCAGTTTGCACAGCACAAACTTTTGGCCTCTGTTCACAAACAAAAAGTGGTAGGACTGAGATATGCTGCTGGATCTCTTCAGTGCACAGCAAGCTATGTAACAGAGACATCCACATTGCCATCTCTCTTTCCTTTCTCATCAAAACGTCCATTGTATTTCCACTTCGGAGGTGCTCACTTTTGCCTGCAGCCCAGTTTGCACAGCACCGGCAATTGCCTCTATTCCCAAACAAAAAGTGGTAGGACTGAGATATGTTGCAGGATCTCTTTAGTGCACAGCGAGCTATGTAACAGAGCCATCCACATTGCTGTCTCTCTTTCCTTTCTCATCAAAACGTCCGTTGTATTTCCACTTCTGAGGTACTCACTTTCGCCTGCAGCCCAGTTTGCACAGCACCAACAATTGGCCTCTGTTCCCACACAAAAAGATTAAGGACTGAAAGATGCTGCTGGATCTCTTCAGTGCACAGCAAGCTATGTAACAGAGCCATCCACATTGTTGTCTCCCATTACTTTCACATAAAAATGGCCGTTGTACTTCCACTTCTGAGGTGCTCCCATTCGCCTGCAGGCCAGTTTGCACAGCACAAACATTTGGCCTCTATTCCCAAACAAAAAGTGGTAGGACTGAGATATGCTGCTGGATCTCTTCAGTGCACAGCAAGCTATGTAACAGAGCCATCCGCATGGCTGTCTCTCTTTCCTTTCTCATCAAAATGTCCGTTGTATTTCCACTTCGGAGGTGCTCCCATTCGCCTGCAGGCCAGTTTGCACAGCACAAACGTTTGCCTCTGTTCCCACAAAAAAGAGGTTGGACTGAGCTATGCTGCTGGATCTCTTCAGTGCACAGCAAGCTATGTAACAGAGCCATCCACATTGCTGTCTCTCTTTCCTTTCTCATCAAAACGTCCGTTGTATTTCCACTTCTGAGGTGCTCCCATTCGCCTGCAGGCCAGTTTGCACAGCACAAACATTTGGCCTCTATTCCCAAACAAAAAGTGGTAGGACTGAGATATGCTGCTGGATCTCTTCAGTGCACAGCAAGCTATGTAACAGAGCCATCCACATTGCCGTCTCTCTTTCCTTTGTCAACAAAACGTCCGTTGTATTTCCACTTCTGAGGTGCTCCCATTCGCCTGCAGGCCAGTTTGCACAGCACAAAGATTTGGCCTCTATTCCCAAACAAAAAGCGGTAGGACTGAGATATGCTGCTGGATCTCTTCAGTGCACAGCAAGCTATGTAACAGAGCCATCCACATTGCCGTCTCTCTTTCCTTTGTCAACAAAACGTCCATTGTATTCCCACTTCTGAGGTGCTCCCATTCGCCTGCAGGCCAGTTTGCACAGCACAAACATTTGCCTCTGTTCCCACAAAAAAGAGGTAGAGCTGAGATATGCTGCTGGATCTCTTCAGTGCACAGCAAGCTATGTAACAGAGCCATCCACATTGCTGTCTCTCCTTCCTTTCTCATCAAAACGTCCGCTGTATTTCCACTTCTGAGGTGCTCCCATTCGCCTGCAGGCCAGTTTGCACAGCACCAACAATTGGCCTCTATTCCCAAACAAAAAGTGGTAGGACTGAGATATGCTGCTGGACCTCTTCAGTGCACAGCAAGCTATGTAACAGAGCCATCCACATTGCTGTCTCTCTTTCCTTTCTCATCAAAACGTCCGTTGTATTTTAACTTCTGAGGTGCTCCCATTCGCCTGCAGGCCAGTTTGCACAGCACAAACAATTGGCCTCTGTTCACAAACAAAAAGAGGTAGGACTGAAAGATGCTGCTGAATATCTCCAGTGCACAGCAAGCTATGTAACAGAGCCATCCACATTGCTGTCTCTCTTTCCTTTGTCAACAAAACGTAAATAGTATTCCCACTTCTGAGGTGCTCCCATTCGCTTGCAGGCCAGTTTGCACAGCACAAACTTTTGGCCTCTGTTCCCACACAAAAAGTGGTAGGACTGAGAGATGCTGCTGGATCTCTTCAGTGCACAGCAAGCTATGTAACAGAGCCATCCACATTGCTGTCTCCCATTCCTTTCACATAAAAATGGCCGTTGTACTTCCACTTCGGAGGTGCTCCCATTCGCCTGCAGGCCAGTTTGCACAGCACAAACATTTGCCTCTGTTCCCACAAAAAAGAGGTACGACTGAGATATGCTGCTGGATCTCTTCAGTGCACAGCAAGCTATGTAACAGAGGCATCCACATTGCTGTCTCCCTTTCCTTTCTCATAAAAACGTCCGTTGTATTTCCACTTCTGAGGTGCTCCCATCCGCCTGCTGGCCAGTTTGCACAGCACAAACATTTGGCCTCTATTCCCAAACAAAAAGTGGTAGGACTGAGATATGCTGCTGGATCTCTTCAGTGCACAGCAAGCTATGTAACAGAGCCATCCACACTGCTGTCTCCCTTTCCTTTCTCATCAAAACGTCCGTTTTATTTCCACTTCTGAGGTGCTCCCATTCGCCTGCAGGCCAGTTTGCACAGCACCAACAATTGGCCTCTATTCCCAAACAAAACGTGGTAGGACTGAGATATGCTGCTGGATCTCTTCAGTGCACAGCAAGCTATGTAACAGAGCCATCCACATTGCTGTCTCTCTTTCCTTTCTCATCAAAACGTCCGTTGTATTTCCACTTCTGAGGTGCTCCCATTCGCCTGCAGGCCAGTTTGCACAGCACAAACATTTGGCCTCTGTTCCCACACAAAAAGAGGAAGGACTGAAAGATGCTGCTGGATCTCTTCAGTGCACAGCAAGCTATGTAACAGAGCCATCCGCATGGCTGTCTCTCTTTCCTTTCTCATCAAAACGTCCGTTGTATTTCCACTTCTGAGGTGCTCCCATTCGCCTGCAGCCCAGTTTGCACAGCACAAACTTTTGGCCTCTGTTCACAAACAAAAAGTGGTAGGACTGAGATATGCTGCTGGATCTCTTCAGTGCACAGCAAGCTATGTAACAGAGACATCCACATTGCCATCTCTCTTTCCTTTCTCATCAAAACGTCCATTGTATTTCCACTTCGGAGGTGCTCACTTTTGCCTGCAGCCCAGTTTGCACAGCACCGGCAATTGCCTCTATTCCCAAACAAAAAGTGGTAGGACTGAGATATGTTGCAGGATCTCTTTAGTGCACAGCGAGCTATGTAACAGAGCCATCCACATTGCTGTCTCTCTTTCCTTTCTCATCAAAACGTCCGTTGTATTTCCACTTCTGAGGTACTCACTTTCGCCTGCAGCCCAGTTTGCACAGCACCAACAATTGGCCTCTGTTCCCACACAAAAAGATTAAGGACTGAAAGATGCTGCTGGATCTCTTCAGTGCACAGCAAGCTATGTAACAGAGCCATCCACATTGTTGTCTCCCATTACTTTCACATAAAAATGGCCGTTGTACTTCCACTTCTGAGGTGCTCCCATTCGCCTGCAGGCCAGTTTGCACAGCACAAACATTTGGCCTCTATTCCCAAACAAAAAGTGGTAGGACTGAGATATGCTGCTGGATCTCTTCAGTGCACAGCAAGCTATGTAACAGAGCCATCCGCATGGCTGTCTCTCTTTCCTTTCTCATCAAAATGTCCGTTGTATTTCCACTTCGGAGGTGCTCCCATTCGCCTGCAGGCCAGTTTGCACAGCACAAACGTTTGCCTCTGTTCCCACAAAAAAGAGGTTGGACTGAGCTATGCTGCTGGATCTCTTCAGTGCACAGCAAGCTATGTAACAGAGCCATCCACATTGCTGTCTCTCTTTCCTTTCTCATCAAAACGTCCGTTGTATTTCCACTTCTGAGGTGCTCCCATTCGCCTGCAGGCCAGTTTGCACAGCACAAACATTTGGCCTCTATTCCCAAACAAAAAGTGGTAGGACTGAAAGATGCTGCTGGATCTCTTCAGTGCACAGCAAGCTATGTAACAGAGCCATCCACATTGCCGTCTCTATTTCCTTTGTCAACAAAACGTCCGTTGTATTTCCACTTCTGAGGTGCTCCCATTCGCCTGCAGGCCAGTTTGCACAGCACAAAGATTTGGCCTCTATTCCCAAACAAAAAGCGGTAGGACTGAGATATGCTGCTGGATCTCTTCAGTGCACAGCAAGCTATGTAACAGAGCCATCCACATTGCCGTCTCTCTTTCCTTTGTCAACAAAACGTCCATTGTATTCCCACTTCTGAGGTGCTCCCATTCGCCTGCAGGCCAGTTTGCACAGCACAAACATTTGCCTCTGTTCCCACAAAAAAGAGGTAGAGCTGAGATATGCTGCTGGATCTCTTCAGTGCACAGCAAGCTATGTAACAGAGCCATCCACATTGCTGTCTCTCCTTCCTTTCTCATCAAAACGTCCGCTGTATTTCCACTTCTGAGGTGCTCCCATTCGCCTGCAGGCCAGTTTGCACAGCACCAACAATTGGCCTCTATTCCCAAACAAAAAGTGGTAGGACTGAGATATGCTGCTGGACCTCTTCAGTGCACAGCAAGCTATGTAACAGAGCCATCCACATTGCTGTCTCTCTTTCCTTTCTCATCAAAACGTCCGTTGTATTTTAACTTCTGAGGTGCTCCCATTCGCCTGCAGGCCAGTTTGCACAGCACAAACAATTGGCCTCTGTTCACAAACAAAAAGAGGTAGGACTGAAAGATGCTGCTGAATATCTCCAGTGCACAGCAAGCTATGTAACAGAGCCATCCACATTGCTGTCTCTCTTTCCTTTGTCAACAAAACGTAAATAGTATTCCCACTTCTGAGGTGCTCCCATTCGCTTGCAGGCCAGTTTGCACAGCACAAACTTTTGGCCTCTGTTCCCACACAAAAAGTGGTAGGACTGAGAGATGCTGCTGGATCTCTTCAGTGCACAGCAAGCTATGTAACAGAGCCATCCACATTGCTGTCTCCCATTCCTTTCACATAAAAATGGCCGTTGTACTTCCACTTCGGAGGTGCTCCCATTCGCCTGCAGGCCAGTTTGCACAGCACAAACATTTGCCTCTGTTCCCACAAAAAAGAGGTACGACTGAGATATGCTGCTGGATCTCTTCAGTGCACAGCAAGCTATGTAACAGAGGCATCCACATTGCTGTCTCTCTTCCCTTTCTCATCAAAACGTCCGTTGTATTTCCACTTCGGAGGTGCTCCCATTCGCCTGCAGGCCAGTTTGCACAGCACAAACATTTGGCCTCTATTCCCAAACAAAAAGTGGTAGGACTGAGATATGCTGCTGGATCTCTTCAGTGCACAGCAAGCTATGTAACAGAGCCATCCACATTGCTGTCTGTCTTTCCTTTCTCATCAAAACGTCCGTTGTATTTCCACTTCTGAGGTGTTCCCATCCGCCTGCTGGCCAGTTTGCACAGCACAAACATTTGGCCTCTATTCCCAAACAAAACGTGGTAGGACTGAAAGATGCTGCTGGATCTCTTCAGTGCACAGCAAGCTATGTAACAGAGCCATCCACATTGCTGTCTCTCTTTCCTTTCTCATCAAAACGTCCGTTGTATTTCCACTTCTGAGGTGCTCCCATTCGCCTGCAGCCCAGTTTGCACAGCTCCAACAATTGGCCTCTATTCCCAAACAAAAAGTGGTAGGACTGAGATATGCTGCTGGATCTCTTCAGTGCACAGCAAGCTATGTAACAGAGCAATCCACATTGCTGTCTCCCATTCCTTTCACATCAAAACGTCCGTTTTATTTCCACTTCTGAGGTGCTCCCATTCGCCTGCAGTCCAGTTTGCACAGCACAAGCATTTGGCCTCTATTCCCAAACAAAAAGTGGTAGGACTGAGATATGCTGCTGGATCTCTTCAGTGTACAGCAAGCTATGTAACAGAGCCATCCACATTGCTGTCTCCCTTTCCTTTCACATCAAAACGGCCGTTGTATTTCCAGTTCTGAGGTGCTCCCATTCGCCTGCAGGCCAGTTTGCACAGCACCAACAATTGGCCTCTATTCCCAAACAAAACATGGTAGGACTGAAAGATGCTGCTGGATCTCTTCAGTGCACAGCAAGCTATGTAACAGAGCCATCCACATTGCTGTCTCTCTTTCCTTTCTCATCAAAACGTCCGTTGTATTTCCACTTCTGAGGTGCTCCCATTCGCCTGCAGGCCAGTTTGCACAGCACAAACATTTGGCCTCTGTTCCCACACAAAAAGAGGAACGACTGAAAGATGCTGCTGGATCTCTTCAGTGCACAGCAAGCTATGTAACAGAGCCATCCACATTGCTGTCTCCCTTTCCTTTCACATCAAAACGGCCGTTGTATTTCCACTTCTGAGGTGCTCCCATTCGCCTGCAGGCCAGTTTGCACAGCACCAACAATTGGCCTCTATTCCCAAACAAAACATGGTAGGACTGAAAGATGCTGCTGGATCTCTTCAGTGCACAGCAAGCTATGTAACAGAGCCATCCACATTGCTGTCTCTCTTTCCTTTCTCATCAAAACGTCCGTTGTATTTCCACTTCTGAGGTGCTCCCATTCGCCTGCAGGCCAGTTTGCACAGCACAAACATTTGGCCTCTGTTCCCACACAAAAAGAGGAACGACTGAAAGATGCTGCTGGATCTCTTCAGTGCACAGCAAGCTATGTAACAGAGCCATCTACATTGCTGTCTCCCTTTCCTTTCCCATGAAAATGTCCGTTGTATTTCCGCTTCGGAGGTCCTCCCATTCGCCTGCAGGCCAATTTGCACAGCACAAACATTTGCCTCTGTTCCCACACAAAAAGAGGTAGGACTGAGATATGCTGCTGGATCTCTTCAGTGCACAGCAAGCTATGTAACAGAGACATCCACATTGCTGTCTCTCTTCCCTTTCTCATCAAAACGTCCGTTGTATTTCCACTTCGGAGGTGCTCCCATTCGCCTGCAGGCCAGTTTGCACAGCACAAACATTTGGCCTCTATTCCCAAACAAAAAGTGGTAGGACTGAGATATGCTGCTGGATCTCTTCAGTGCACAGCAAGCTATGTAACAGAGCCATCCGCATGGCTGTCTCTCTTTCCTTTCTCATCAAAATGTCCGTTGTATTTCCACTTCGGAGGTGCTCCCATTCGCCTGCAGGCCAGTTTGCACAGCACAAACGTTTGCCTCTGTTAACACAAAAAAGAGGTAGGACTGAGCTATGCTGCTGGATCTCTTCATTGCACAGCAAGCTATGTAACAGAGACATCCACATTGCTGTCTCTCTTTCCTTTCTCATCAAAACGTCCGTTGTATTTCCACTTCTGAGGTGCTCCCATCGCCTGCAGGCCAGTTTGCACAGCACAAACATTTGGCCTCTGTTCACAAACAAAAGGAGGTAGGACTGAAAGATGCTGCTGGATCTCTTCAGTGCACAGCAAGCTATGTAACAGAGCCATCCACATTGCCGTCTCTCTTTCCTTTGTCAACAAAACGTCCATTGTATTTCCACTTCTGAGGTGCTCACTTTCACCTGCAACCCAGTTTGCACAGCACCAACAATTGCCTCTATTCCAAAACAAAAAGCGGTAGGACTGAGATATGCTGCAGGATCTCTTCAGTGCACAGCAAGCTATGTAACAGAGCCATCCACATTGCTGTCTCCCTTTCCTTTCTCATCAAAACGTCCGTTGTATTTCCACTTCTGAGGTGTTCCCATCCGCCTGCTGGCCAGTTTGCACAGCACAAACATTTGGCCTCTATTCCCAAACAAAACGTGGTAGGACTGAAAGATGCTGCTGGATCTCTTCAGTGCACAGCAAGCTATGTAACAGAGCCATCCACATTGCTGTCTCTCTTTCCTTTCTCATCAAAACGTCCGTTGTATTTCCACTTCTGAGGTGCTCCCATTCGCCTGCAGCCCAGTTTGCACAGCTCCAACAATTGGCCTCTATTCCCAAACAAAAAGTGGTAGGACTGAGATATGCTGCTGGATCTCTTCAGTGCACAGCAAGCTATGTAACAGAGCCATCCACATTGCTGTCTCCCATTCCTTTCGCATCAAAACGTCCGTTTTATTTCCACTTCTGAGGTGCTCCCATTCACCTGCAGTCCAGTTTGCACAGCACAAGCATTTGGCCTCTATTCCCAAACAAAAAGTGGTAGGACTGAGATATGCTGCTGGATCTCTTCAGTGCACAGCAAGCTATGTAACAGAGCCATCCACATTGCTGTCTCCCTTTCCTTTCACATCAAAACGTCCGTTGTATTTCCACTTCTGAGGTGCTCCCATTCGCCTGCAGGCCAGTTTGCACAGCACCAACAATTGGCCTCTATTCCCAAACAAAACATGGTAGGACTGAAAGATGCTGCAGGATCTCTTCAGTGCACAGCAAGCTATGTAACAGAGCCATCCACATTGCTGTCTCTCTTTCCTTTCTCATCAAAACGTCCGTTGTATTTCCACTTCTGAGGTGCTCCCATTCGCCTGCAGGCCAGTTTGCACAGCACAAACATTTGGCCTCTGTTCCCACACAAAAAGAGGAACGACTGAAAGATGCTGCTGGATCTCTTCAGTGCACAGCAAGCTATGTAACAGAGCCATCTACATTGCTGTCTCCCTTTCGTTTCTCATGAAAATGTCCGTTGTATTTCCACTTCGGAGCTGCTCCCATTCGCCTGCAGGCCAATTTGCACTGCAAAAACATTTGCCTCTGTTCCCACACAAAAAGAGGTAGGACTGAGATATGCTGCTGGATCTCTTCAGTGCACAGCAAGCTATGTAACAGAGACATCCACATTGCTGTCTCTCTTCCCTTTCTCATCAAAACGTCCGTTGTATTTCCACTTCGGAGGTGCTCCCATTCGCCTGCAGGCCAGTTTGCACAGCACAAACATTTGGCCTCTATTCCCAAACAAAAAGTGGTAGGACTGAGATATGCTGCTGGATCTCTTCAGTGCACAGCAAGCTGTGTAACAGAGCAATCCACATTGCTGTCTCCCTTTCCTTTCTCATAAAAACGTCCGTTGTATTTCCACTTCTGAGGTGCTCCCATTCGCCTGCAGGCCAGTTTGCACAGCACAAACAATTGGCCTCTATTCCCAAACAAAACGTGGTAGGACTGAAAGATGCTGCTGGATCTCTTCAGTGCACAGCAAGCTATGTAACAGAGCCATCCACATTGCTGTCTCTCTTTCCTTTCTCATCAAAACGTCCGTTGTATTTCCACTTCATAGGTGCTCCCATTCGCCTGCAGGCCAGTTTGCACAGCACAAACATTTGGCCTCTGTTCACAAACAAAAAGAGGTAGGACTGAAAGATGCTGCTGGATCTCTTCAGTGCACAGCAAGCTATGTAACAGAGCCATCCACATTGCCGTCTCTCTTTCATTTGTCAACAAAACGTCCATTGTATTTCCACTTCTGAGGTGCTCACTTTCGCCTGCAGGCCAGTTTGCACAGCACCAACAATTGCCTCTATTCCCAAACAAAACGCGGTAGGACTGAGATATGCTGCAGGATCTCTTCAGTGCACAGCAAGCTATGTAACAGAGCCATCCACATTGCTGTCTCTCTTTCCTTTCTCATCAAAACGTCCGTTGTATTTCCACTTCTGAGGTGCTCCCATTCGCCTGCAGGCCAGTTTGCACAGCACAAACATTTGGCCTCTGTTCCCACACAAAAAGAGGTAGGACTGAAAGATGCTGCTGGATCTCTTCAGTGCACAGCAAGCTATGTAACAGAGCCATCCACATTGTTTTCTCCCTTTACTTTGTCATCAAAACGTCCGTTGTATTTCCACTTCTGCGGTGCTCCCATTCGCCTGCAGGCCAGTTTGCACAGCACCAACAATTGGCCTCTATTCCCAAACAAAACGTGGTAGGACTGAAAGATGCTGCTGGATCTCTTCAGTGCACAGCAAGCTATGTAACAGAGCCATCCACATTGCTGTCTCTCTTTCCTTTCTCATCAAAACGTCCGTTGTATTTCCACTTCGGAGGTGCTCCCATTCGCCTGCAGGCCAGTTTGCACAGCTCGAACAATTGGCCTCTATTCCCAAACAAAAAGTGGTAGGACTGAAAGATGCTGCTGGATCTCTTCAGTGCACAGCAAGCTATGTAACAGAGACATCCACATTGCTGTCTCCCATTCCTTTCACATCAAAACGTCCGTTGTATTTCCACTTCGGAGGTGCCCCCATTCGCCTGCAGGCCAGTTTGCACAGCACAAACATTTGGCCTCTATTCCCAAACAAAAAGTGGTAGGACTGAGATATGCTGCTGGATCTCTTCAGTGCACAGCAAGCTATGTAACAGAGCCATCCACATTGCTGTCTCCCTTTCCTTTCACATCAAAACGGCCGTTGTATTTCCACTTCTGAGGTGCTCCCATTCGCCTGCAGGCCAGTTTGCACAGCACAAACATTTGGCCTCTGTTCCCACACAAAAAGAGGTGGGACTGAAAGATGCTGCTGGATCTCTTCAGTGCACAGCAAGCTATGTAACAGAGCCATCTACATTGCTGTCTCCCTTTCGTTTCTCATGAAAATGTCCGTTGTATTTCCGCTTCGGAGGTGCTCCCATTCGCCTGCAGGCCAATTTGCACTGCACAAACATTTGCCTCTGTTCCCACACAAAAAGTGGTAGGACTGAGATATGCTGCTGGATCTCTTCAGTGCACAGCAAGCTATGTAACAGAGCCATCCGCATGGCTGTCTCTCTTTCCTTTCTCATCAAAATGTCCATTGTATTTCCACTTCGGAGGTGCTCCCATTCGCCTGCAGGCCAGTTTGCACAGCACAAACGTTTGCCTCTGTTCCCACAAAAAAGAGGTAGGACTGAGCTATGCTGCTGGATCTCTTCAGTGCACAGCAAGCTATATAACAGAGACATCCACATTGCTGTCTCTCTTTCCTTTCTCATCAAAACGTCCGTTGTATTTCCACTTCTGAGGTGCTCCCATTCGCCTGCAGCCCAGTTTGCACAGCTCCTACAATTGGCCTCTATTCCCAAACAAAAAGTGGTAGGACTGAGATATGCTGCTGGATCTCTTCAGTGCACAGCAAGCTATGTAACAGAGCCATCCACATTGCTGTCTCCCATTCCTTTCTCATCAAAACGTCCGTTGTATTTCCACTTCTGAGGTGCTCCCATTTGCCTGCAGGCCAGTTTGCACAGCACAAACATTTGGCCTCTATTCCCAAACAAAAAGTGGTAGGACTGAGATATGCTGCTGGATCTCTTCAGTGCACAGCAAGCTGTGTAACAGAGCAATCCACATTGCTGTCTCCCTTTCCTTTCTCATAAAAACTTCCGTTGTATTTCCACTTCTGAGGTGCTCCCATTCGCCTGCAGGCCAGTTTGCACAGCACAAACAATTGGCCTCTATTCCCAAACAAAAAGTGGTAGGACTGAAAGATGCTGCTGGATCTCTTCAGTGCACAGCAAGCTATGTAACAGAGCCATCCACATCGCCGTCTCTCTTTCCTTTGTCAACAAAACGTCCATTGTATTTCCACTTCTGAGGTGCTCACTTTCACCTGCAACCCAGTTTGCACAGCACCAACAATTGCCTCTATTCCAAAACAAAAAGCGGTAGGACTGAGATATGCTGCAGGATCTCTTCAGTGCACAGCAAGCTATGTAACAGAGCCATCCACATTGTTGTCTCCCTTTCCTTTCACATCAAAACGTCTGTTGTTTTTCCACTTCTGAGGTGCTCCCATTCGCCTGCAGGCCAGTTTGCACAGCACCAACAATTGGCCTCTATTCCCAAACAAAACATGGTAGGACTGAAAGATGCTGCTGGATCTCTTCAGTGCACAGCAAGCTATGTAACAGAGCCATCCACATTGCTGTCTCTCTTTCCTTTCTCATCAAAACGTCCGTTGTATTTCCACTTCTGAGGTGCTCCCATTCGCCTGCAGGCCAGTTTGCACAGCAGAAACATTTGGCCTCTGTTCCCACACAAAAAGAGGAACGACTGAAAGATGCTGCTGGATCTCTTCAGTGCACAGCAAGCTATGTAACAGAGCCATCTACATTGCTGTCTCCCTTTCGTTTCTCATGAAAATGTCCGTTGTATTTCCACTTCGGAGGTGCTCCCATTCGCCTGCAGGCCAATTTGCACTGCACAAACATTTGCCTCTGTTCCCACACAAAAAGAGGTAGGACTGAGATATGCTGCTGGATCTCTTCAGTGCACAGCAAGCTATGTAACAGAGACATCCACATTGCTGTCTCTCTTCCCTTTCTCATCAAAACGTCCGTTGTATTTCCACTTCGGAGGTG
Organism: Amazona ochrocephala; assembly: GCA_039720435.1. NCBI lineage: Eukaryota > Metazoa > Chordata > Aves > Psittaciformes > Psittacidae > Amazona > Amazona ochrocephala. The sequence continues at coordinate 82,294,232 of CM077879.1, read as the reverse complement.
CTCCCATTCGCCTGCAGGCCAATTTGCACTGCACAAACATTTGGCCTCTATTCCCAAACAAAAAGTGGTAGGACTGAGATATGCTGCTGGATCTCTTCAGTGCACAGCAAGCTGTGTAACAGAGCAATCCACATTGCTGTCTCCCTTTCCTTTCTCATAAAAACGTCCGTTGTATTTCCACTTCTGAGGTGCTCCCATTCGCCTGCAGGCCAGTTTGCACAGCACAAACAATTGGCCTCTATTCCCAAACAAAAAGTGGTAGGACTGAAAGATGCTGCTGGATCTCTTCAGTGCACAGCAAGCTATGTAACAGAGCCATCCACATTGTTGTCTCCCTTTACTTTCTCATCAAAACGTCCGTTGTATTTCCACTTCTGAGGTGCTCCCATTCGCCTGCAGGCCAGTTTGCACAGCACCAACAATTGGCCTCTATTCCCAAACAAAACGTGGTAGGACTGAAAGATGCTGCTGGATCTCTTCAGTGCACAGCAAGCTATGTAACAGAGCCATCCACATTGCTGTCTCTCTTTCCTTTCTCATCAAAACGTCCGTTGTATTTCCACTTCGGAGGTGCTCCCATTCGCCTGCAGGCCAGTTTGCACAGCTCGAACAATTGGCCTCTATTCCCAAACAAAAAGTGGTAGGACTGAAAGATGCTGCTGGATCTCTTCAGTGCACAGCAAGCTATGTAACAGAGACATCCACATTGCTGTCTCCCATTCCTTTCACATCAAAACGTCCGTTGTATTTCCACTTCGGAGGTGCCCCCATTCGCCTGCAGGCCAGTTTGCACAGCACAAACATTTGGCCTCTATTCCCAAACAAAAAGTGGTAGGACTGAGATATGCTGCTGGATCTCTTCAGTGCACAGCAAGCTATGTAACAGAGCCATCCACATTGCTGTCTCCCTTTCCTTTCACATCAAAACGGCCGTTGTATTTCCACTTCTGAGGTGCTCCCATTCGCCTGCAGGCCAGTTTGCACAGCACAAACATTTGGCCTCTGTTCCCACACAAAAAGAGGTGGGACTGAAAGATGCTGCTGGATCTCTTCAGTGCACAGCAAGCTATGTAACAGAGCCATCTACATTGCTGTCTCCCTTTCGTTTCTCATGAAAATGTCCGTTGTATTTCCGCTTCGGAGGTGCTCCCATTCGCCTGCAGGCCAATTTGCACTGCACAAACATTTGCCTCTGTTCCCACACAAAAAGAGGTAGGACTGAGATATGCTGCTGGATCTCTTCAGTGCACAGCAAGCTATGTAACAGAGACATCCACATTGCTGTCTCTCTTCCCTTTCTCATCAAAACGTCCGTTGTATTTCCACTTCGGAGGTGCTCCCATTCGCCTGCAGGCCAGTTTGCACAGCACAAACATTTGGCCTCTGTTCCCTCACAAAAAGTGGTAGGACTGAGATATGCTGCTGGATCTCTTCAGTGCACAGCAAGCTATGTAACAGAGCCATCCGCATGGCTGTCTCTCTTTCCTTTCTCATCAAAATGTCCGTTGTATTTCCACTTCGGAGGTGCTCCCATTCGCCTGCAGGCCAGTTTGCACAGCACAAACGTTTGCCTCTGTTCCCACAAAAAAGAGGTAGGACTGAGCTATGCTGCTGGATCTCTTCAGTGCACAGCAAGCTATGTAACAGAGACATCCACATTGCTGTCTCTCTTTCCTTTCTCATCAAAACGTCCGTTGTATTTCCACTTCTGAGGTGCTCCCATTCGCCTGCAGCCCAGTTTGCACAGCTCCTACAATTGGCCTCTATTCCCAAACAAAAAGTGGTAGGACTGAGATATGCTGCTGGATCTCTTCAGTGCACAGCAAGCTATGTAACAGAGCCATCCACATTGCTGTCTCCCATTCCTTTCTCATCAAAACGTCCGTTGTATTTCCACTTCGGAGGTGCTCCCATTTGCCTGCAGGCCAGTTTGCACAGCACAAACATTTGGCCTCTATTCCCAAACAAAAAGTGGTAGGACTGAGATATGCTGCTGGATCTCTTCAGTGCACAGCAAGCTGTGTAACAGAGCAATCCACATTGCTGTCTCCCTTTCCTTTCTCATAAAAACGTCCGTTGTATTTCAACTTCTGAGGTGCTCCCATTCGCCTGCAGGCCAGTTTGCACAGCACAAACAATTGGCCTCTATTCCCAAACAAAAAGTGGTAGGACTGAAAGATGCTGCTGGATCTCTTCAGTGCACAGCAAGCTATGTAACAGAGCCATCCACATCGCCGTCTCTCTTTCCTTTGTCAACAAAACGTCCATTGTATTTCCACTTCTGAGGTGCTCACTTTCACCTGCAACCCAGTTTGCACAGCACCATCAATTGCCTCTATTCCAAAACAAAAAGCGGTAGGACTGAGATATGCTGCAGGATCTCTTCAGTGCACAGCAAGCTATGTAACAGAGCCATCCACATTGTTGTCTCCCTTTCCTTTCACATCAAAACGTCTGTTGTATTTCCACTTCTGAGGTGCTCCCATTCGCCTGCAGGCCAGTTTGCACAGCACCAACAATTGGCCTCTATTCCCAAACAAAACATGGTAGGACTGAAAGATGCTGCTGGATCTCTTCAGTGCACAGCAAGCTATGTAACAGAGCCATCCACATTGCTGTCTCTCTTTCCTTTCTCATCAAAACGTCCGTTGTATTTCCACTTCTGAGGTGCTCCCATTCGCCTGCAGGCCAGTTTGCACAGCACAAACATTTGGCCTCTGTTCCCACACAAAAAGAGGTGGGACTGAAAGATGCTGCTGGATCTCTTCAGTGCACAGCAAGCTATGTAACAGAGCCATCTACATTGCTGTCTCCCTTTCGTTTCTCATGAAAATGTCCGTTGTATTTCCACTTCGGAGCTGCTCCCATTCGCCTGCAGGCCAATTTGCACTGCACAAACATTTGCCTCTGTTCCCACACAAAAAGAGGTAGGACTGAGATATGCTGCTGGATCTCTTCAGTGCACAGCAAGCTATGTAACAGAGACATCCACATTGCTGTCTCTCTTCCCTTTCTCATCAAAACGTCCGTTGTATTTCCACTTCGGAGGTGCTCCCATTCGCCTGCAGGCCAGTTTGCACTGCACAAACATTTGGCCTCTATTCCCAAACAAAAAGTGGTAGGACTGAGATATGCTGCTGGATCTCTTCAGTGCACAGCAAGCTGTGTGACAGAGCAATCCGCATTGCTGTCTCCCTTTCCTTTCTCATAAAAAAGTCCGTTGTATTTCCACTTCTGAGGTGCTCCCATTCGCCTGCAGGCCAGTTTGCACAGCACAAACAATTGGCCTCTATTCCCAAACAAAAAGTGGTAGGACTGAAAGATGCTGCTGGATCTCTTCAGTGCACAGCAAGCTATGTAACAGAGCCATCCACATTGCTGTCTCTCTTTCCTTTCTCATCAAAACGTCCGTTGTATTTCCACTTCATAGGTGCTCCCATTCGCCTGCAGGCCAGTTTGCACAGCACAAACATTTGGCCTCTGTTCACAAACAAAAAGAGGTAGGACTGAAAGATGCTGCTGGATCTCTTCAGTGCACAGCAAGCTATGTAACAGAGCCATCCACATTGCCGTCTCTCTTTCCTTTGTCAACAAAACGTCCATTGTATTTCCACTTCTGAGGTGCTCACTTTCACCTGCAGCCCAGTTTGCACAGCACCAAGAATTGCCTCTATTCCCAAACAAAAAGCGGTAGGACTGAGATATGCTGCAGGATCTCTTCAGTGCACAGCAAGCTATGTAACAGAGCCATCCACATTGCTGTCTCTCTTTCCTTTCTCATCAAAACGTCCGCTGTATTTCCACTTCTGAGGTGCTCCCATTCGCCTGCAGCCCAGTTTGCACTGCACAAACATTTGGCCTCTGTTCCCACACAAAAAGAGGTAGGACTGAAAGATGCTGCTGGATCTCTTCAGTGCACAGCAAGCTATGTAACAGAGCCATCCACATTGTTGTCTCCCTTTACTTTCTCATCAAAACGTCCGTTGTATTTCCACTTCTGAGGTGCTCCCATTCGCCTGCAGGCCAGTTTGCACAGCACCAACAATTGGCCTCTATTCCCAAACAAAACGTGGTAGGACTGAAAGATGCTGCTGGATCTCTTCAGTGCACAGCAAGCTATGTAACAGAGCCATCCACATTGCTGTCTCTCTTTCCTTCCTCATCAAAACGTCCGTTGTATTTCCACTTCTGAGGTGCTCCCATTCGCCTGCAGGCCAGTTTGCACAGCACAAACATTTGGCCTCTGTTCCCACACAAAAAGAGGTGGGACTGAAAGATGCTGCTGGATCTCTTCAGTGCACAGCAAGCTATGTAACAGAGCCATCCACATTGTTGTCTCCCTTTCCTTTCTCATCAAAACGTCCGTTGTATTTCCACTTCTGAGGTGCTCCCATTCGCCTGCAGGCCAGTTTGCACAGCACAAGCATTTGGCCTCTGTTCCCTCACAAAAAGTGGTAGGACTGAGATATGCTGCTGGATCTCTTCAGTGCACAGCAAGCTATGTAACAGAGCCATCCACATTGCTGTCTCTCTTTCCTTTCTCATCAAAATGTCCGTTGTATTTCCACTTCTGAGGTGCTCCCATTCGCCTGCAGGCCAGTTTGCACAGCACAAACGTTTGCCTCTGTTCCCACAAAAAAGAGGTAGGACTGAAAGATGCTGCTGGATCTCTTCAGTGCACAGCAAGCTATGTAACAGAGACATCCACATTGCTGTCTCTCTTCCCTTTCTCATCAAAATGTCCATTGTATTTCCACTTCTAAGGTGCTCCCATTCGCCTGCAGGCCAGTTTGCACAGCACAAACATTTGGCCTCTATTCCCAAACAAAAAGTTGTAGGACTGAGATATGCTGCAGGATCTCTTCAGTGCACAGCAAGCTATGTAACAGAGCCATCCGCATGGCTGTCTCTCATTCCTTTCTCATCAAAACGTCCGTTGTATTTCCACTTCTGAGGTGCTCCCATTCGCCTGCAGCCCAGTTTGCACAGCACAAACTTTTGGCCTCTGTTCCCACACAAAAAGTGGTAGGACTGAGATATGCTGCTGGATCTCTTCAGTGCACAGCAAGCTATGTAACAGAGACATCCACATTGCCATCTCTCTTTCCTTTCTCATCAAAACGTCCATTGTATTTCCACTTCGGAGGTGCTCACTTTCGCCTGCAGCCCAGTTTGCACAGCACCGGCAATTGCCTCTATTCCCAAACAAAAAGTGGTAGGACTGAGATATGTTGCAGGATCTCTTTAGTGCACAGCAAGCTATGTAACAGAGCCATCCACATTGCTGTCTCTCTTTCCTTTCTCATCAAAACGTCCGTTGTATTTCCACTTCTGAGGTACTCACTTTCGCCTGCAGCCCAGTTTGCACAGCACCAACAATTGGCCTCTGTTCCCACACAAAAAGAGTAAGGACTGAAAGATGCTGCTGGATCTCTTCAGTGCACAGCAAGCTATGTAACAGAGCCATCCACATTGTTGTCTCCCATTACTTTCACATAAAAATGTCCGTTGTACTTCCACTTCGGAGGTGCTCCCATTCGCCTGCAGGCCAGTTTGCACAGCACAAACATTTGGCCTCTATTCCCAAACAAAAAGTGGTAGGACTGAGATATGCTGCTGGATCTCTTCAGTGCACAGCAAGCTATGTAACAGAGCCATCCGCATGGCTGTCTCTCTTTCCTTTCTCATCAAAATGTCCGTTGTATTTCCACTTCGGAGGTGCTCCCATTCGCCTGCAGCCCAGTTTGCACAGCACAAACGTTTGCCTCTGTTCCCACAAAAAAGAGGTTGGACTGAGCTATGCTGCTGGATCTCTTCAGTGCACAGCAAGCTATGTAACAGAGCCATCCACATTGATGTCTCTCTTTCCTTTCTCATCAAAACGCCCGTTGTATTTCCACTTCTGAGGTGCTCCCATTCGCCTGCAGGCCAGTTTGCACAGCACAAACATTTGGCCTCTATTCCCAAACAAAAAGTGGTAGGACTGAGATATGCTGCTGGATCTCTTCAGTGCACAGCAAGCTATGTAACAGAGCCATCCACATTGCCGTCTCTCTTTCCTTTGTCAAGAAAACGTCCATTGTATTCCCACTTCTGAGGTGCTCCCATTCGCTTGCAGGCCAGTTTGCACAGCACAAACATTTGGCCTCTGTTCCCACAGAAAAAGAGGTAGGACTGAAAGATGCTGCTGGATCTCTTCAGTGCACAGCAAGCTATGTAACAGAGCCATCCACATTGCTGTCTCTCTTTCCTTTCTCATCAAAACATCCGCTGTATTTCCACTTCTGAGGTGCTCCCATTTGCCTGCAGGCCAATTTGCACAGCACAAACATTTGGCCTCTATTCCCAAACAAAAAGTGGTAGGTCTGAGATATGCTGCTGGATCTCTTCAGTGCACAGCAAGCTATGTAACAGAGCCATCCACATTGCTGTCTCTCTTTCCTTTCTCATCAAAACGTCCGTTGTATTTCCACTTCTGAGGTGCTCCCATTCGCCTGCAGGCCAGTTTGCACAGCACAAACATTTGCCTCTGTTCCCACAAAAAAGAGGTAGAGCTGAGATATGCTGCTGGATCTCTTCAGTGCACAGCAAGCTATGTAACAGAGCCATCCACATTGCTGTCTTCCTTTCCTTTCTCATCAAAATGTCCGTTGTATTTCCACTTCTGAGGTGCTCCCATTCGCCTGCAGGCCAGTTTGCACAGCACAAACATTTGGCCTCTATTCCCAAACAAAACATGGTAGGACTGAAAGATGCTGCTGGATCTCTTCAGTGCACAGCAAGTTATGTAACAGAGCCATCCACATTGCTGTCTCTCTTTCCTTTCACATCAAAACGTCCGTTGTATTTCCACTTCTGAGGTGCTCCCATTCGCCTGCAGGCCAGTTTGCACAGCACAAACATTTGGCCTCTGTTCCCACACAAAAAGAGGAAGGACTGAAAGATGCTGCTGGATCTCTTCAGTGCACAGCAAGCTATGTAACAGAGCCATCCACATTGCCGTCTCTCTTTCCTTTGTCAACAAAACGTCCATTTTATTCCCACTTCTGAGGTTCTCCCTTTCACCTGCAGGCCAGTTTGCACAGCACAAACAATTGGCCTCTATTCCCAAACAAAAAGTGGTAGGTCTGAGATATGCTGCTGGATCTCTTCAGTGCACAGCAAGCTATGTAACAGAGCCATCCACATTGTTGTCTCCCTTTCCTTTCTCATAAAAACGTCCGTTGTATTTCCACTTCTGAGGTGCTCCCATCCGCCTGCTGGCCAGTTTGCACAGCACAAACATTTGGCCTCTATTCCCAAACAAAAAGTGGTAGGACTGAGATATGCTGCTGGATCTCTTCAGTGCACAGCAAGCTATGTAACAGAGCCATCCACATTGCTGTCTCTCTTTCCTTTCTCATCAAAACGTCCGTTGTATTTCCACTTCTGAGGTGCTCCCATTCGCCTGCAGGCCAGTTTGCACAGCTCCAAAAATTGGCCTCTATTCCCAAACAAAAAGTGGTAGGACTGAGATATGCTGCTGGATCTCTTCAGTGCGCAGCAAGCTATGTAACAGAGCCATCCACATTGCTGTCTCCCATTCCTTTCACATCAAAACGTCCGTTTTATTTCCACGTCTGAGGTGCTCCCATTCACCTGCAGTCCAGTTTGCACAGCACAAACATTTGGCCTCTATTCCCAAACAAAAAGTGGTAGGACTGAGATATGCTGCAGGATCTCTTCAGTGCACAGCAAGCTATGTAACAGAGCCATCCACATTGCTGTCTCCCTTTCCTTTCACATCAAAACGTCCGTTGTATTTCCACTTCTGAGGTGCTCCCATTCGCCTGCAGGCCAGTTTGCACAGCACCAACAATTGGCCTCTATTCCCAAACAAAACATGGTAGGACTGAAAGATGCTGCTGGATCTCTTCAGTGCACAGCAAGCTATGTAACAGAGCCATCCACATTGCTGTCTCTCTTTCCTTTCTCATCAAAACGTCCGTTGTATTTCCACTTCTGAGGTGCTCCCATTCGCCTGCAGGCCAGTTTGCACAGCACAAACATTTGGCCTCTGTTCCCAAACAAAAAGAGGAACGACTGAAAGATGCTGCTGGATCTCTTCAGTGCACAGCAAGCTATGTAACAGAGCCATCTACATTGCTGTCTCCCTTTCGTTTCTCATGAAAATGTCCGTTGTATTTCCACTTCGGAGCTGCTCCCATTCGCCTGCAGGCCAATTTGCACTGCACAAACATTTGCCTCTGTTCCCACACAAAAAGAGGTAGGACTGAGATATGCTGCTGGATCTCTTCAGTGCACAGCAAGCTATGTAACAGAGACATCCACATTGCTGTCTCTCTTCCCTTTCTCATCAAACACGTCCGTTGTATTTCCACTTCTGAGGTGCTCCCATTCGCCTGCAGGCCAGTTTGCACAGCACAAACATTTGGCCTCTATTCCCAAACAAAAAGTGGTAGGACTGAGATATGCTGCTGGATCTCTTCAGTGCACAGCAAGCTGTGTAACAGAGCAATCCACATTGCTGTCTCCCTTTCCTTTCTCATAAAAACGTCCGTTGTATTTCCACTTCTGAGGTGCTCCCATTCGCCTGCAGGCCAGTTTGCACAGCACAAACATTTGGCCTCTGTTCACAAACAAAAAGAGGTAGGACTGAAAGATGCTGCTGGATCTCTTCAGTGCACAGCAAGCTATGTAACAGAGCCATCCACATTGCCGTCTCTCTTTCCTTTGTCAACAAAACGTCCATTGTATTTCCACTTCTGAGGTGCTCACTTTCGCCTGCAGGCCAGTTTGCACAGCACCAACAATTGGCCTCTATTCCCAAACAAAACGTGGTAGGACTGAAAGATGCTGCTGGATCTCTTCAGTGCACAGCAAGCTATGTAATAGAGCCATCCACATTGCTGTCTCCCTTTCCTTTCTCATAAAAACGTCCGTTGTATTTCCACTTCTGAGGTGCTCCCATTCGCCTGCAGGCCAGTTTGCACAGCACAAACATTTGGCCTCTGTTCCCACACCAAAAGAGGTAGGACTGAGATATGCTGCTGGATCTCTTCAGTGCACAGCAAGCTATGTAACAGAGACATCCACATTGCTGTCTCTCTTCCCTTTCTCATCAAAACGTCCGTTGTATTTCCACTTCGGAGGTGCTCCCATTCGCCTGCAGGCCAGTTTGCACAGCACAAACTTTTGGCCTCTATTCCCAAACAAAAAGTGGTAGGACTGAGATATGCTGCTGGATCTCTTCAGTGCACAGCAAGCTATGTAACAGAGCCATCCACATTGCTGTCTCCCTTTCCTTTCTCATCAAAACGTCCGTTGTATTTCCACTTCTGAGGTGCTCCCATTCGCCTGCAGGCCAGTTTGCACAGCACAAACAATTGGCCTCTATTCCCAAACAAAAAGTGGTAGGACTGAAAGATGCTGCTGGATCTCTTCAGTGCACAGCAAGCTATGTAACAGAGCCATCCACATTGCTGTCTCTCTTTCCTTTGTCAACAAAACGTCCATTGTATTTCCACTTCTGAGGTGCTCACTTTCACCTGCAGCCCAGTTTGCACAGCACCAAGAATTGCCTCTATTCCCAAACAAAAAGCGGTAGGACTGAGATATGCTGCAGGATCTCTTCAGTGCACAGCAAGCTATGTAACAGAGCCATCCACATTGCTGTCTCTCTTTCCTTTCTCATCAAAACGTCCGCTGTATTTCCACTTCTGAGGTGCTCCCATTCGCCTGCAGGCCAGTTTGCACAGCACAAACATTTGGCCTCTGTTCCCACACAAAAAGAGGTAGGACTGAAAGATGCTGCTGGATCTCTTCAGTGCACAGCAAGCTATGTAACAGAGCCATCCACATTGTTGTCTCCCTTTACTTTCTCATCAAAACGTCCGTTGTATTTCCACTTCTGAGGTGCTCCCATTCGCCTGCAGGCCAGTTTGCACAGCACCAACAATTGGCCTCTATTCCCAAACAAAACGTGGTAGGACTGAAAGATGCTGCTGGATCTCTTCAGTGCACAGCAAGCTATGTAACAGAGACATCCACATTGCTGTCTCTCTTTCCTTCCTCATCAAAACGTCCGTTGTATTTCCACTTCTGAGGTGCTCCCATTCGCCTGCAGGCCAGTTTGCACAGCACAAACATTTGGCCTCTGTTCCCACACAAAAAGAGGTGGGACTAAAAGATGCTGCTGGATCTCTTCACTGCACAGCAAGCTATGTAACAGAGCCATCCACATTGTTGTCTCCCTTTCCTTTCTCATCAAAACGTCCGTTGTATTTCCACTTCGGAGGTGCTCCCATTCGCCTGCAGCCCAGTTTGCACAGCACAAGCATTTGGCCTCTGTTCCCTCACAAAAAGTGGTAGGACTGAGATATGCTGCTGGATCTCTTCAGTGCACAGCAAGCTATGTAACAGAGCCATCCACATTGCTGTCTCTCTTTCCTTTCTCATCAAAATGTCCGTTGTATTTCCACTTCGGAGGTGCTCCCATTCGCCTGCAGGCCAGTTTGCACAGCACAAACGTTTGCCTCTGTTCCCACAAAAAAGAGGTAGGACTGAAAGATGCTGCTGGATCTCTTCAGTGCACAGCAAGCTATGTAACAGAGACATCCACATTGCTGTCTCTCTTCCCTTTCTCATCAAAATGTCCGTTGTATTTCCACTTCTAAGGTGCTCCCATTCGCCTGCAGGCCAGTTTGCACAGCACAAACATTTGGCCTCTATTCCCAAACAAAAAGTTGTAGGACTGAGATATGCTGCAGGATCTCTTCAGTGCACAGCAAGCTATGTAACAGAGCCATCCACATTGCTGTCTCTCTTTCCTTTCTCATCAAAACGTCCGTTGTATTTCCACTTCTGAGGTGCTCCCATTCGCCTGCAGGCCAATTTGCACTGCACAAACATTTGCCTCTGTTCCCACACCAAAAGAGGTAGGACTGAGCTATGCTGCTGGATCTCTTCAGTGCACAGCAAGCTATGTAACAGAGCCATCCACATTGCTGTCTTCCTTTCCTTTCTCATCAAAATGTCCGTTGTATTTCCACTTCTGAGGTGTTCCCATTCGCCTGCAGGCCAGTTTGCACAGCACAAACATTTGGCCTCTATTCCCAAACAAAACATGGTAGGACTGAGATATGCTGCTGGATCTCTTCAGTGCACAGCAAGCTATGTAACAGAGCCATCCACATTGCTGTCTCTCCTTCCTTTCTCATCAAAACGTCCGCTGTATTTCCACTTCTGAGGTGCTCCCATTCGCCTGCAGGCCAGTTTGCACAGCACCAACAATTGGCCTCTATTCCCAAACAAAAAGTGGTAGGACTGAGATATGCTGCTGGACATCTTCAGTGCACAGCAAGCTATGTAACAGAGCCATCCACATTGCTGTCTCTCTTTCCTTTCTCATCAAAACGTCCGTTGTATTTTAACTTCTGAGGTGCTCCCATTCGCCTGCAGGCCAGTTTGCACAGCACCAACAATTGGCCTCTGTTCCCAAACAAAAAGTGGGAGGACTGAAATATGCTGCTGGATCTCTTCAGTGCACAGCAAGCTATGTAACAGAGCCATCCACATTGTTGTCTCCCTTTCCTTTCTCATAAAAACGTCCGTTGTATTTCCACTTCTGAGGTGCTCCCATCCGCCTGCTGGCCAGTTTGCACAGCACAAACATTTGGCCTCTATTCCCAAACAAAAAGTGGTAGGACTGAGATATGCTGCTGGATCTCTTCAGTGCACAGCAAGCTATGTAACAGAGCCATCCACATTGCTGTCTCTCTTTCCTTTCTCATCAAAACGTCCGTTGTATTTCCACTTCTGAGGTGCTCCCATTCGCCTGCAGGCCAGTTTGCACAGCTCCAAAAATTGGCCTCTATTCCCAAACAAAAAGTGGTAGGACTGAGATATGCTGCTGGATCTCTTCAGTGCGCAGCAAGCTATGTAACAGAGCCATCCACATTGCTGTCTCCCATTCCTTTCACATCAAAACGTCCGTTTTATTTCCACGTCTGAGGTGCTCCCATTCACCTGCAGTCCAGTTTGCACAGCACAAACATTTGGCCTCTATTCCCAAACAAAAAGTGGTAGGACTGAGATATGCTGCAGGATCTCTTCAGTGCACAGCAAGCTATGTAACAGAGCCATCCACATTGCTGTCTCCCTTTCCTTTCACATCAAAACGTCCGTTGTATTTCCACTTCTGAGGTGCTCCCATTCGCCTGCAGGCCAGTTTGCACAGCACCAACAATTGGCCTCTATTCCCAAACAAAACATGGTAGGACTGAAAGATGCTGCTGGATCTCTTCAGTGCACAGCAAGCTATGTAACAGAGCCATCCACATTGCTGTCTCTCTTTCCTTTCTCATCAAAACGTCCGTTGTATTTCCACTTCTGAGGTGCTCCCATTCGCCTGCAGGCCAGTTTGCACAGCACAAACATTTGGCCTCTGTTCCCAAACAAAAAGAGGAACGACTGAAAGATGCTGCTGGATCTCTTCAGTGCACAGCAAGCTATGTAACAGAGCCATCTACATTGCTGTCTCCCTTTCGTTTCTCATGAAAATGTCCGTTGTATTTCCACTTCGGAGCTGCTCCCATTCGCCTGCAGGCCAGTTTGCACAGCACCAACAATTGGCCTCTATTCCCAAACAAAAAGTGGTAGGACTGAGATATGCTGCTGGACATCTTCAGTGCACAGCAAGCTATGTAACAGAGCCATCCACATTGCTGTCTCTCTTTCCTTTCTCATCAAAACGTCCGTTGTATTTTAACTTCTGAGGTGCTCCCATTCGCCTGCAGGCCAGTTTGCACAGCACCAACAATTGGCCTCTGTTCCCAAACAAAAAGTGGGAGGACTGAAATATGCTGCTGGATCTCTTCAGTGCACAGCAAGCTATGTAACAGAGCCATCCACATTGTTGTCTCCCTTTCCTTTCTCATAAAAACGTCCGTTGTATTTCCACTTCTGAGGTGCTCCCATCCGCCTGCTGGCCAGTTTGCACAGCACAAACATTTGGCCTCTATTCCCAAACAAAAAGTGGTAGGACTGAGATATGCTGCTGGATCTCTTCAGTGCACAGCAAGCTATGTAACAGAGCCATCCACATTGCTGTCTCTCTTTCCTTTCTCATCAAAACGTCCGTTGTATTTCCACTTCTGAGGTGCTCCCATTCGCCTGCAGGCCAGTTTGCACAGCTCCAAAAATTGGCCTCTATTCCCAAACAAAAAGTGGTAGGACTGAGATATGCTGCTGGATCTCTTCAGTGCGCAGCAAGCTATGTAACAGAGCCATCCACATTGCTGTCTCCCATTCCTTTCACATCAAAACGTCCGTTTTATTTCCACGTCTGAGGTGCTCCCATTCACCTGCAGTCCAGTTTGCACAGCACAAACATTTGGCCTCTATTCCCAAACAAAAAGTGGTAGGACTGAGATATGCTGCAGGATCTCTTCAGTGCACAGCAAGCTATGTAACAGAGCCATCCACATTGCTGTCTCCCTTTCCTTTCACATCAAAACGTCCGTTGTATTTCCACTTCTGAGGTGCTCCCATTCGCCTGCAGGCCAGTTTGCACAGCACCAACAATTGGCCTCTATTCCCAAACAAAACATGGTAGGACTGAAAGATGCTGCTGGATCTCTTCAGTGCACAGCAAGCTATGTAACAGAGCCATCCACATTGCTGTCTCTCTTTCCTTTCTCATCAAAACGTCCGTTGTATTTCCACTTCTGAGGTGCTCCCATTCGCCTGCAGGCCAGTTTGCACAGCACAAACATTTGGCCTCTGTTCCCAAACAAAAAGAGGAACGACTGAAAGATGCTGCTGGATCTCTTCAGTGCACAGCAAGCTATGTAACAGAGCCATCTACATTGCTGTCTCCCTTTCGTTTCTCATGAAAATGTCCGTTGTATTTCCACTTCGGAGCTGCTCCCATTCGCCTGCAGGCCAATTTGCACTGCACAAACATTTGCCTCTGTTCCCACACAAAAAGAGGTAGGACTGAGATATGCTGCTGGATCTCTTCAGTGCACAGCAAGCTATGTAACAGAGACATCCACATTGCTGTCTCTCTTCCCTTTCTCATCAAACACGTCCGTTGTATTTCCACTTCTGAGGTGCTCCCATTCGCCTGCAGGCCAGTTTGCACAGCACAAACATTTGGCCTCTATTCCCAAACAAAAAGTGGTAGGACTGAGATATGCTGCTGGATCTCTTCAGTGCACAGCAAGCTGTGTAACAGAGCAATCCACATTGCTGTCTCCCTTTCCTTTCTCATAAAAACGTCCGTTGTATTTCCACTTCTGAGGTGCTCCCATTCGCCTGCAGGCCAGTTTGCACAGCACAAACATTTGGCCTCTGTTCACAAACAAAAAGAGGTAGGACTGAAAGATGCTGCTGGATCTCTTCAGTGCACAGCAAGCTATGTAACAGAGCCATCCACATTGCCGTCTCTCTTTCCTTTGTCAACAAAACGTCCATTGTATTTCCACTTCTGAGGTGCTCACTTTCGCCTGCAGGCCAGTTTGCACAGCACCAACAATTGGCCTCTATTCCCAAACAAAACGTGGTAGGACTGAAAGATGCTGCTGGATCTCTTCAGTGCACAGCAAGCTATGTAATAGAGCCATCCACATTGCTGTCTCCCTTTCCTTTCTCATAAAAACGTCCGTTGTATTTCCACTTCTGAGGTGCTCCCATTCGCCTGCAGGCCAGTTTGCACAGCACAAACATTTGGCCTCTGTTCCCACACCAAAAGAGGTAGGACTGAGATATGCTGCTGGATCTCTTCAGTGCACAGCAAGCTATGTAACAGAGACATCCACATTGCTGTCTCTCTTCCCTTTCTCATCAAAACGTCCGTTGTATTTCCACTTCGGAGGTGCTCCCATTCGCCTGCAGGCCAGTTTGCACAGCACAAACTTTTGGCCTCTATTCCCAAACAAAAAGTGGTAGGACTGAGATATGCTGCTGGATCTCTTCAGTGCACAGCAAGCTATGTAACAGAGCCATCCACATTGCTGTCTCCCTTTCCTTTCTCATCAAAACGTCCGTTGTATTTCCACTTCTGAGGTGCTCCCATTCGCCTGCAGGCCAGTTTGCACAGCACAAACAATTGGCCTCTATTCCCAAACAAAAAGTGGTAGGACTGAAAGATGCTGCTGGATCTCTTCAGTGCACAGCAAGCTATGTAACAGAGCCATCCACATTGCTGTCTCTCTTTCCTTTGTCAACAAAACGTCCATTGTATTTCCACTTCTGAGGTGCTCACTTTCACCTGCAGCCCAGTTTGCACAGCACCAAGAATTGCCTCTATTCCCAAACAAAAAGCGGTAGGACTGAGATATGCTGCAGGATCTCTTCAGTGCACAGCAAGCTATGTAACAGAGCCATCCACATTGCTGTCTCTCTTTCCTTTCTCATCAAAACGTCCGCTGTATTTCCACTTCTGAGGTGCTCCCATTCGCCTGCAGGCCAGTTTGCACAGCACAAACATTTGGCCTCTGTTCCCACACAAAAAGAGGTAGGACTGAAAGATGCTGCTGGATCTCTTCAGTGCACAGCAAGCTATGTAACAGAGCCATCCACATTGTTGTCTCCCTTTACTTTCTCATCAAAACGTCCGTTGTATTTCCACTTCTGAGGTGCTCCCATTCGCCTGCAGGCCAGTTTGCACAGCACCAACAATTGGCCTCTATTCCCAAACAAAACGTGGTAGGACTGAAAGATGCTGCTGGATCTCTTCAGTGCACAGCAAGCTATGTAACAGAGCCATCCACATTGCTGTCTCTCTTTCCTTCCTCATCAAAACGTCCGTTGTATTTCCACTTCTGAGGTGCTCCCATTCGCCTGCAGGCCAGTTTGCACAGCACAAACATTTGGCCTCTGTTCCCACACAAAAAGAGGTGGGACTAAAAGATGCTGCTGGATCTCTTCACTGCACAGCAAGCTATGTAACAGAGCCATCCACATTGTTGTCTCCCTTTCCTTTCTCATCAAAACGTCCGTTGTATTTCCACTTCGGAGGTGCTCCCATTCGCCTGCAGCCCAGTTTGCACAGCACAAGCATTTGGCCTCTGTTCCCTCACAAAAAGTGGTAGGACTGAGATATGCTGCTGGATCTCTTCAGTGCACAGCAAGCTATGTAACAGAGCCATCCACATTGCTGTCTCTCTTTCCTTTCTCATCAAAATGTCCGTTGTATTTCCACTTCGGAGGTGCTCCCATTCGCCTGCAGGCCAGTTTGCACAGCACAAACGTTTGCCTCTGTTCCCACAAAAAAGAGGTAGGACTGAAAGATGCTGCTGGATCTCTTCAGTGCACAGCAAGCTATGTAACAGAGACATCCACATTGCTGTCTCTCTTCCCTTTCTCATCAAAATGTCCGTTGTATTTCCACTTCTAAGGTGCTCCCATTCGCCTGCAGGCCAGTTTGCACAGCACAAACATTTGGCCTCTATTCCCAAACAAAAAGTTGTAGGACTGAGATATGCTGCAGGATCTCTTCAGTGCACAGCAAGCTATGTAACAGAGCCATCCACATTGCTGTCTCTCTTTCCTTTCTCATCAAAACGTCCGTTGTATTTCCACTTCTGAGGTGCTCCCATTCGCCTGCAGGCCAATTTGCACTGCACAAACATTTGCCTCTGTTCCCACACCAAAAGAGGTAGGACTGAGCTATGCTGCTGGATCTCTTCAGTGCACAGCAAGCTATGTAACAGAGCCATCCACATTGCTGTCTTCCTTTCCTTTCTCATCAAAATGTCCGTTGTATTTCCACTTCTGAGGTGTTCCCATTCGCCTGCAGGCCAGTTTGCACAGCACAAACATTTGGCCTCTATTCCCAAACAAAACATGGTAGGACTGAGATATGCTGCTGGATCTCTTCAGTGCACAGCAAGCTATGTAACAGAGCCATCCACATTGCTGTCTCTCCTTCCTTTCTCATCAAAACGTCCGCTGTATTTCCACTTCTGAGGTGCTCCCATTCGCCTGCAGGCCAGTTTGCACAGCACCAACAATTGGCCTCTATTCCCAAACAAAAAGTGGTAGGACTGAGATATGCTGCTGGACATCTTCAGTGCACAGCAAGCTATGTAACAGAGCCATCCACATTGCTGTCTCTCTTTCCTTTCTCATCAAAACGTCCGTTGTATTTTAACTTCTGAGGTGCTCCCATTCGCCTGCAGGCCAGTTTGCACAGCACCAACAATTGGCCTCTGTTCCCAAACAAAAAGTGGGAGGACTGAAATATGCTGCTGGATCTCTTCAGTGCACAGCAAGCTATGTAACAGAGCCATCCACATTGCTGTCTCTCCTTCCTTTCTCATCAAAACGTCCGTTGTATTTCCACTTCTGAGGTGCTCCCATTCGCCTGCAGGCCAGTTTGCACAGCACCAACAATTGGCCTCTGTTCACAAACAAAAAGAGGTAGGACTGAAAGATGCTGCTGGATATCTCCTGTGCACAGCAAGCTATGTAACAGAGCCATCCACATTGCTGTCTCTCTTTCCTTTGTCAACAAAACGTAAATAGTATTCCCACCTCTGAGGTGCTCCCATTCGCCTGCAGGCCAGTTTGCACAGCACAAACAATTGGACTCTATTCCCAAACAAAAAGTGGTAGGACTGAAAGATGCTGCTGGATCTCTTCAGTGCACAGCAAGCTATGTAACAGAGCCATCCACATTGCTGTCTCTCTTTCCTTTCTCATCAAAACGTCCGTTGTATTTCCACTTCATAGGTGCTCCCATTCGCCTGCAGGCCAGTTTGCACAGCACAAACATTTGGCCTCTGTTCACAAACAAAAAGAGGTAGGACTGAAAGATGCTGCTGGATCTCTTCAGTGCACAGCAAGCTATGTAACAGAGCCATCCACATTGCCGTCTCTCTTTCCTTTGTCAACAAAACGTCCATTGTATTTCCACTTCTGAGGTGCTCACTTTCACATGCAGCCCAGTTTGCACAGCACCAACAATTGCCTCTATTCCCAAACAAAAAGCGGTAGGACTGAGATATGCTGCAGGATCTCTTCAGTGCACAGCAAGCTATGTTACAGAGACATCCACATTGCTGTCTCTCTTTCCTTTCTCATCAAAACGTCCGCTGTATTTCCACTTCTGAGGTGCTCCCATTCGCCTGCAGGCCAGTTTGCACAGCACAAACATTTGGCCTCTGTTCCCACACAAAAAGAGGTAGGACTGAAAGATGCTGCTGGATCTCTTCAGTGCACAGCAAGCTATGTAACAGAGCCATCCACATTGTTGTCTCCCTTTACTTTCTCATCAAAACGTCCGTTGTATTTCCACTTCTGAGGTGCTCCCATTCGCCTGCAGGCCAGTTTGCACAGCACCAACAATTGGCCTCTATTCCCAAACAAAACGTGGTAGGACTGAAAGATGCTGCTGGATCTCTTCAGTGCACAGCAAGCTATGTAACAGAGCCATCCACATTGCTGTCTCTCTTTCCTTCCTCATCAAAACGTCCGTTGTATTTCCACTTCATAGGTGCTCCCATTCGCCTGCAGGCCAGTTTGCACAGCACAAACGTTTGCCTCTGTTCCCACAAAAAAGATGTAGGACTGAAAGATGCTGCTGGATCTCTTCAGTGCACAGCAAGCTATGTAACAGAGACATCCACATTGCTGTCTCTCTTTCCTTTCTCATCAAAACGTCCGTTGTATTTCCACTTCTAAGGTGCTCCCATTCGCCTGCAGGCCAGTTTGCACAGCACAAACATTTGGCCTCTATTCCCAAACAAAAAGTTGTAGGACTGAGATATGCTGCTGGATCTCTTCAGTGCACAGCAAGCTATGTAACAGAGCCATCCACATTGCTGTCTCTCTTTCCTTTCTCATCAAAACGTCCGTTGTATTTCCACTTCTGAGGTGCTCCCATTCGCCTGCAGGCCAGTTTGCACAGCACAAACGTTTGCCTCTGTTCCCACAAAAAAGAGGTAGGACTGAAAGATGCTGCTGGATCTCTTCAGTGCACAGCAAGCTATGTAACAGAGACATGCACATTGCTGTCTCTCTTCCCTTTCTCATCAAAACGTCCGTTGTATTTCCACTTCTAAGGTGCTCCCATTCGCCTGCAGGCCAGTTTGCACAGCACAAACATTTGGCCTCTATTCCCAAACAAAAAGTTGTAGGACTGAGATATGCTGCAGGATCTCTTCAGTGCACAGCAAGCTATGTAACAGAGCCATCCACATTGCTGTCTCTCTTTCCTTTCTCATCAAAACGTCCGTTGTATTTCCACTTCTGAGGTGCTCCCATTCGCCTGCAGGCCAATTTGCACTGCACAAACATTTGCCTCTGTTCCCACACCAAAAGAGGTAGGACTGAGCTATGCTGCTGGATCTCTTCAGTGCACAGCAAGCTATGTAACAGAGCCATCCACATTGCTGTCTTCCTTTCCTTTCTCATCAAAATGTCCGTTGTATTTCCACTTCTGAGGTGCTCCCATTCGCCTGCAGGCCAGTTTGCACAGCACAAACATTTGGCCTCTATTCCCAAACAAAACATGGTAGGACTGAAAGATGCTGCTGGATCTCTTCAGTGCACAGCAAGTTATGTAACAGAGCCATCCACATTGCTGTCTCTCTTTCCTTTCACATCAAAACGTCCGTTGTATTTCCACTTCTGAGGTGCTCCCATTCGCCTGCAGGCCAGTTTGCACAGCACAAACATTTGGCCTCTGTTCCCACACAAAAAGAGGTAGGACTGAAAGATGCTGCTGGATCTCTTCAGTGCACAGCAAGCTATGTAACAGAGCCATCCACATTGCCGTCTCTCTTTCCTTTGTCAACAAAACGTCCATTTTATTCCCACTTCTGAGGTTCTCCCTTTCACCTGCAGGCCAGTTTGCACAGCACAAACAATTGGCCTCTATTCCCAAACAAAAAGTGGTAGGTCTGAGATATGCTGCTGGATCTCTTCAGTGCACAGCAAGCTATGTAACAGAGCCATCCACATTGCTGTCTCCCTTTCCTTTCTCATAAAAACGTCCGTTGTATTTCCACTTCTGAGGTGCTCCCATCCGCCTGCTGGCCAGTTTGCACAGCACAAACATTTGGCCTCTATTCCCAAACAAAAAGTGGTAGGACTGAGATATGCTGCTGGATCTCTTCAGTGCACAGCAAGCTATGTAACAGAGCCATCCACATTGTTGTCTCCCTTTCCTTTCTCATCAAAACGTCCGTTTTATTTCCACTTCTGAGGTGCTCCCATTCGCCTGCAGGCCAGTTTGCACAGCACCAACAATTGGCCTCTATTCCAAAACAAAACGTGGTAGGACTGAGATATGCTGCTGGATCTCTTCAGTGCACAGCAAGCTATGTAACAGAGCCATCCACATTGCTGTCTCTCTTTCCTTTCTCATCAAAACGTCCGTTGTATTTCCACTTCATAGGTGCTCCCATTCGCCTGCAGGCCAGTTTGCACAGCACAAACATTTGGCCTCTATTCCCAAACAAAAAGTGGTAGGACTGAGATATGCTGCTGGATCTCTTCAGTGCACAGCAAGCTGTGTAACAGAGCAATCCACATTGCTGTCTCCCTTTCCTTTCTCATAAAAACGTCCGTTATATTTCCACTTCTGAGGTGCTCCCATTCGCCTGCAGGCCAGTTTGCACAGCACAAACATTTGGCCTCTGTTCACAAACAAAAAGAGGTAGGACTGAAAGATGCTGCTGGATCTCTTCAGTGCACAGCAAGCTATGTAACAGAGCCATCCACATTGCCGTCTCTCTTTCCTTTGTCAACAAAACGTCCATTGTATTTCCACTTCTGAGGTGCTCACTTTCGCCTGCAGCCCAGTTTGCACAGCACCAACAATTGCCTCTATTCCCAAACAAAAAGCGGTAGGACTGAGATATGCTGCAGGATCTCTTCAGTGCACAGCAAGCTATGTAACAGAGCCATCCACATTGCTGTCTCTCTTTCCTTTCTCATCAAAACGTCCGTTGTATTTCCACTTCTGAGGTGCTCCCATTCGCCTGCAGGCCAGTTTGCACAGCACAAACATTTGGCCTCTGTTCCCACACAAAAAGAGGTAGGACTGAAAGATGCTGCTGGATCTCTTCAGTGCACAGCAAGCTATGTAACAGAGCCATCCACATTGTTTTCTCCCTTTACTTTCTCATCAAAACGTCCGTTGTATTTCCACTTCTGCGGTGCTCCCAGTCGCCTGCAGGCCAGTTTGCACAGCACCAACAATTGGCCTCTATTCCCAAACAAAACGTGGTAGGACTGAAAGATGCTGCTGGATCTCTTCAGTGCACAGCAAGCTATGTAACAGAGCCATCCACATTGCTGTCTCCCATTCCTTTCACATCAAAACGTCCGTTGTATTTCCACTTCGGAGGTGCCCCCATTCGCCTGCAGGCCAGTTTGCACAGCACAAACATTTGGCCTCTATTCCCAAACAAAAAGTGGTAGGACTGAGATATGCTGCTGGATCTCTTCAGTGCACAGCAAGCTATGTAACAGAGCCATCCACATTGCTGTCTCCCTTTCCTTTCACATCAAAACGGCCGTTGTATTTCCACTTCTGAGGTGCTCCCATTCGCCTGCAGGCCAGTTTGCACAGCACCAACAATTGGCCTCTATTCCCAAACAAAACATGGTAGGACTGAAAGATGCTGCTGGATCTCTTCAGTGCACAGCAAGCTATGTAACAGAGCCATCCACATTGCTGTCTCTCTTTCCTTTCTCATCAAAACGTCCGCTGTATTTCCACTTCTGAGGTGCTCCCATTCGCCTGCAGGCCAGTTTGCACAGCGCAAACGTTTGCCTCTGTTCCTACAAAAGAGAGGTAGGACTGAGCTATGCTGCTGGATCTCTTCAGTGCACAGCAAGCTATGTAACAGAGACATCCACATTGCTGTCTCTCTTCCCTTTCTCATCAAAACGTCCGTTGTATTTCCATTTTTAAGGTGCTCCCATTCGCCTGCAGGCCAGTTTGCACAGCACAAACAATTGGCCTCTATTCCCAAACAAAAAGAGGTAGGACTGAAAGATGCTGCTGGATCTCTTCAGTGCACAGCAAGCTATGTAACAGAGCCATCCACATTGCTGTCTCTCTTTCCTTTCTCATCAAAACGTCCGTTGTATTTCCACTTCTGAGGTGCTCCCATTCGCCTGCAGGCCAGTTTGCACAGCACAAACATTTGGCCTCTGTTCACAAACAAAAAGAGGTAGGATTGAAAGATGCTGCTGGATCTCTTCAGTGCACAGCAAGCTATGTAACAGAGCCATCCACATCGCCGTCTTTCTTTCCTTTGTCAACAAAACGTAAATTGTATTCCCACTTCTGAGGTGCTCCCATTCGCCTGCAGGCCAGTTTGCACAGCACAAACTTTTGGCCTCTGTTCCCACACAAAAAGAGGTAGGACTGAAAGATGCTGCTGGATCTCTTCAGTGCACAGCAAGCTATGTAACAGAGCCATCCACATTGCTGTCTCCCATTCCTTTCTCATCAAAACGTCCGTTGTACTTCCACTTCTGAGGTGCTCCCATTCGCCTGCAGGCCAGTTTGCACAGCACAAACATTTGCCTCTGTTCCCGCAAAAAAGAGGTACGACTGAGATATGCTGCTGGATCTCTTCAGTGCACAACAAGCTATGTAACAGAGCCATCCACATTGCTGTCTCTCTTTCCTTTCTCATCAAAACGTCCATTGTATTTCCACTTCTGAGGTGCTCCCATTCGCCTGCAGGCCAGTTTGCACAGCACAAACATTTGGCCTCTATTCCCAAACAAAAAGTGGTAGGACTGAGATATGCTGCTGGATCTCTTCAGTGCACAGCCAGCTATGTAACAGAGCCATCCACATTGCTGTCTCCCTTTCCTTTCTCATCAAAACGTCCGTTGTATTTCCACTTCGGAGGTGCTCCCATTCGCCTGCAGGCCAGTTTGCACAGCACCAACAATTGGCCTCTATTCCCTAACAAAACGTGGTAGGACTGAAAGATGCTGCTGGATCTCTTCAGTGCACAGCAAGCTATGTAACAGAGCCATCCACATTGCTGTCTCTCTTTCCTTTCTCATCAAAACGTCTGCTGTATTTCCACTTCTGAGGTGCTCCCATTCGCCTGCAGGCCAGTTTGCACAGCGCAAACGTTTGCCTCTGTTCCTACAAAAGAGAGGTAGGACTGAGCTATGCTGCTGGATCTCTTCAGTGCACAGCAAGCTATGTAACAGAGCCATCCACATTGCTGTCTCTCTTCCCTTTCTCATCAAAACGTCCGTTGTATTTCCGTTTTTAAGGTGCTCCCATTCGCCTGCAGGCCAGTTTGCACAGCACAAACAATTGGCCTCTATTCCCAAACAAAAAGTGGTAGGACTGAAAGATGCTGCTGGATCTCTTCAGTGCACAGCAAGCTATGTAACAGAGCCATCCACATTGCTGTCTCTCTTTCCTTTCTCATCAAAACGTCCGTTGTATTTCCACTTCTGAGGTGCTCCCATTCGCCTGCAGGCCAGTTTGCACAGCACAAACATTTGGCCTCTGTTCACAAACAAAAAGAGGTAGGATTGAAAGATGCTGCTGGATCTCTTCAGTGCACAGCAAGCTATGTAACAGAGCCATCCACATCGCCGTCTTTCTTTCCTTTGTCAACAAAACGTAAATTGTATTCCCACTTCTGAGGTGCTCCCATTCGCCTGCAGGCCAGTTTGCACAGCACAAACTTTTGGCCTCTGTTCCCACACAAAAAGAGGTAGGACTGAAAGATGCTGCTGGATCTCTTCAGTGCACAGCAAGCTATGTAACAGAGCCATCCACATTGCTGTCTCCCATTCCTTTCTCATCAAAACGTCCGTTGTACTTCCACTTCTGAGGTGCTCCCATTCGCCTGCAGGCCAGTTTGCACAGCACCAACAATTGGCCTCTATTCCCTAACAAAACGTGGTAGGACTGAAAGATGCTGCTGGATCTCTTCAGTGCACAGCAAGCTATGTAACAGAGCCATCCACATTGCTGTCTCTCTTTCCTTTCTCATCAAAACGTCCGTTGTATTTCCACTTCTGAGGTGCTCCCATTCGCCTGCAGGCCAGTTTGCACAGCACAAACATTTGGCCTCTGTTCCCACACAAAAAGAGGTAGGACTGAAAGTTGCTGTTGGATGTCTTCAGTGCACAGCAAGCTATGTAACAGAGCCATCCACATTGTTGTCTCCCTTTCGTTTCTCATCAAAATGTCCGTTGTATTTCCGCTTCGGAGGTGCTCCCATTCGCCTGCAGGCCAGTTTGCACAGCACCAACATTTGCCTCTCTTCCCACAAAAAAGAGGTAGGACTGAAAGATGCTGCTGGATCTCTTCAGTGCACAGCAAGCTATGTAACAGAGCCGTCCACATTGCTGTCTCTCTTTCCTTTCTCATCAAAACGTCCGCTGTATTTCCACTTCTGAGGTGCTCCCATTCGCCTGCAGGCCAGTTTGCACAGCACAAACAATTGGCCTCTGTTCCCAAACAAAAAGTGGTAGGACTGAAAGATGCTGCTGGATCTCTTCAGTGCACAGCAAGCTATGTAACAGAGACATCCACATTGCTGTCTCTCTTTCCTTTGTCAAAAAAACGTCCATTGTATTCCCACTTCTGAGGTGCTCCCATTCGCCTGCAGGCCAGTTTGCACAGCACCAACAATTGGCCTCTATTCCCAAACAAAAAGTGGTAGGTCTGAGATATGCTGCTGGATCTCTTCAGTGCACAGCAAGCTATGTAACAGAGCCATCCACATTGCTGTCTCCCTTTCGTTTCTCATCAAAACGTCCGCTGTATTTCCACTTCTGAGGTGCTCCCATTCGTCTGCAGGCCATTTTGCACAGCACAAACATTTGGCCTCTTCCCACACAAAAAGTGGTAGGACTGAAAGATGCTGCTGGATCTCTTCAGTGCACAGCAAGCTATGTAACAGAGCCATCCACATTGCTGTCTCTCTTTCCTTTCTCATCAAAACGTCCGTTGTATTTCCACTTCTGAGGTTCTCCCATTCGCCTGCAGGCCAGTTTGCACAGCACAAACAATTGGCCTCTGTTCCCAAACAAAAAGTGGGAGGGCTGAAAGATGCTGCTGGATCTCTTCAGTGCACAGCAAGCTATGTAACAGAGCCATCCACATTGCTGTCTCCCATTCCTTTCTCATCAAAACGTCCGTTGTATTTCCACTACGGAGGTGCTCCCATTCGCCTGCAGGCCAGTTTGCACAGCACCAACAATTGGCCTCTGTTCACAAACAAAAAGAGGTAGGACTGAAAGATGCTGCTGGATATCTCCAGTGCACAGCAAGCTATGTAACAGAGCCATCCACATTGCTGTCTCTCTTTCCTTTCTCATCAAAACGTCGGTTGTATTTCCACTTCTGAGGTGCTCCCATTCGCCTGCAGGCCATTTTGCACAGCACAAACATTTGGCCTCTTCCCACACAAAAAGTGGTAGGACTGAAAGATGCTGCTGGATCTCTTCAGTGCACAGCAAGCTATGTAACAGAGCCATCCACATTGCTGTCTCTCTTTCCTTTCTCATCAAAACGTCCGTTGTATTTCCACTTGGTGCTCCCATTCGCCTGCAGGCCAGTTTGCAAAGCACAAACATTTGGCCTCTGTTCCCACACAAAAAGAGGTAGGACTGAAAGATGCTGCTGGATCTCTTCAGTGCACAGCAAGCTATGTAACAGAGCCATCCACATTGCTGTCTCCCTTTCGTTTCTCATCAAAATGTCCGTTGTATTTCCGCTTCGGAGGTGCTCCCATTCGCCTGCAGGCCAGTTTGCACAGCACAAACATTTGCCTCTGTTCCCACAAAAAAGAGGTAGGACTGAGATATGCTGCTGGATCTCTTCAGTGCACAGCAAGCTATGTAACAGAGACATCCACATTGCTGTCTCTCTTCCCTTTCTCATCAAAACGTCCGTTGTATTTCCACTTCTGAGGTGCTCCCATTCGCCTGCAGGCCAGTTTGCACAGCACAAACATTTGGCCTCTATTCCCAAACAAAAAGTGGTAGGACTGAGATGTGCTGCTGGATCTCTTTAGTGCACAGCAAGCTATGTAACAGAGCCATCCACATTGCTGTCTCTCTTTCCTTTCTCATCAAAACGTCCGTTGTATTTCCACTTCTGAGGTGCGCACTTTCGCCTGCAGGCCAGTTTGCACAGCACCAACAATTGGCCTCTATTCCCAAACGAAAAGTGGTAGGACTGAGATATGCTGCTGGATCTCTTCAGTGCACAGCAAGCTATGTAACAGAGCCATCCACATTGCTGTCTCCCTTTCCTTTCTCATCAAAACGTCTGTTGTATTTCCACTTCTGAGGTGCTCCCATTAGCCTGCTGGCAAGTTTGCACAGCACCAACAATTGGCCTCTATTCCCAAACAAAACGTGGTAGGACTGAAAGATGCTGCTGGATATCTCCAGTGCACAGCAAGCTATGTAACAGAGCCATCCACATTGCTGTCTCTCTTTCCTTTCTCATCAAAACGTCCATTGTATTCCCACAGCTGAGGTGCTCCCATTCGCCTGCAGGCCAGTTTGCACAGCACAAACAATTGGCCTCTATTCCCAAACAAAAGTGGTAGGACTGAGAGATGCTGCTGGATCTCTTCAGCGCACAGCAAGCTATGTAACAGAGCCATCCACATTGCTGTCTCTCTTTCCTTTCTCATCAAAACGTCCGCTGTATTTCCACTTCTGAGGTGCTCACTTTCGCCTGCAGCCCAGTTTGCACAGCACCAACAATTGGCCTCTATTCCCAAACGAAAAGTGGTAGGTCCGAGATATGCTGCTGGACCTCTTCAGTGCACAGCAAGCTATGTAACAGAGCCATCCACATTGCTGTCTCTCTTTCCTTTCTCATCAAAACGTCCGTTGTATTTTAACTTCTGAGGTGCTCCCACTCGCCTGCAGGCCAGTTTGCACAGCACAAACAATTGGACTCTGTTCCCACACAAAAAGAGGTAGGACTGAAAGATGCTGCTGGATCTCTTCAGTGCACAGCAAGCTATGCAACAGAGCCGTCCACATTGCTGTCTCTGTTTCCTTGGTCAAGAAAACATCCGTTGTATTGCCACTTCTGAGGTGCTCCCATTCGCCTGCGGGCCAGTTTGCACAGCACAGACATTTGGCCTCTGTTCCCACACAAAAAGAGGAACGACTGAAAGATGCTGCTGGATCTCTTCAGTGCACAGCAAGCTATGTAACAGAGACATCCACATCGCCGTCTTTCTTTCCTTTGTAAACAAAACGTAAATTGTATTCCCACTTCTGAGGTGCTCCCATTCGCCTGCAGGCCAGTTTGCACAGCACAAACTTTTGGCCTCTGTTCCCACACAAAAAGAGGTAGGACTGAAAGATGCTGCTGGATCTCTTCAGTGCACAGCAAGCTATGTAACAGAGCCATCCACATTGCTGTCTCCCATTCCTTTCACATAAAAATGGCCGTTGTGCTTCCACTTCTGAGGTGCTCCCATTCGCCTGCAGGCCAGTTTGCACAGCACAAACATTTGCCTCTGTTCCCACAAAAAAGATGTACGACTGAGATATGCTGCTGGATCTCTTCAGTGCACAACAAGCTATGTAACAGAGCCATCCACATTGCTGCCTCTCTTCCCTTTCTCATCAAAACGTCCATTGTATTCCCACTTCTGAGGTGCTCCCTTTTGCCTGCAGGCCAGTTTGCACAGCACAAACATTTGGCCTCTATTCCCAAACACAAAGTGGTAGGACTGAGATATGCTGCTGGATCTCTTCAGTGCACAGCCAGCTATGTAACAGAGCCATCCACATTGCTGTCTCCCTTTCGTTTCTCATCAAAATGTCCGTTGTATTTCCGCTTCGGAGGTGCTCCCATTCGCCTGCAGGCCAGTTTGCACAGCACCAACATTTGCCTCTGTTCCCACAAAAAAGAGGTAGGACTGAAAGATGCTGCTGGATCTCTTCAGTGCACAGCAAGCTATGTAACAGAGCCATCCACATTGCTGTCTCTCTTTCCTTTCTCATCAAAACGTCCATTGTATTCCCACTTCTGAGGTGCTCCCATTCGCCTGCAGGCCAGTTTGCACAGCACAAACAATTGGCCTCTGTTCCCAAACAAAAAGTGGTAGGACTGAAAGATGCTGCTGGATCTCTTCAGTGCACAGCAAGCTATGTAACAGAGACATCCACATTGCTGTCTCTCTTTCCTTTGTCAACAAAACGTCCATTGTATTCCCACTTCTGAGGTGCTCCCATTCGCCTGCAGGCCAGTTTGCACAGCACCAACAATTGGCCTCTATTCCCAAACAAAAAGTGGTAGGTCTGAGATGTGCTGCTGGATCTCTTCAGTGCACAGCCAGCTATGTAACAGAGCCATCCACATTGCTGTCTCCCTTTCGTTTCTCATCAAAACGTCCGCTGTATTTCCACTTCTGAGGTGCTCCGATTCGCCTGCAGGCCATTTTGCACAGCACAAACATTTGGCCTCTTCCCACACAAAAAGTGGTAGGACTGAAAGATGCTGCTGGATCTCTTCAGTGCACAGCAAGCTATGTAACAGAGCCATCCACATTGCTGTCTCTCTTTCCTTTCTCATCAAAACGTCCGCTGTATTTCCACTTCTGAGGTTCTCCCATTCGCCTGCAAGCCAGTTTGCACAGCACCAACAATTGGCCTCTATTCCCAAACAAAAGTGGTAGGACTGAGATATGCTGCTGGATCTCTTCAGTGCACAGCAAGCTATATAACAGAGCCATCCACATTGCTGTCTCCCTTTCCTTTCTCTTAAAAATGTCCGTTGTATTTCCACTTCGGAGGTGCTCCCATTCGCCTGCAGGCCAGTTTGCACAGCACCAACAATTGGCCTCTATTGCCAAACAAAACGTGGTAGGACTGAAAGATGCTGCTGGATCTCTTCAGTGCACAGCAAGCTATGTAACAGAGCCATCCACATTGCTGTCTCTCTTTCCTTTCTCATCAAAACGTCGGTTGTATTTCCACTTCTGAGGTGCTCCCATTCGCCTGCAGGCCAGTTTGCACAGCACAAACATTTGGCCTCTATTCCCAAACAAAAAGTGGTAGGACTGAAAGATGCTGCTGGATCTCTTCAGTGCACAGCAAGCTATGTAACAGAGCCATCCACATTGCTGTCTCCCTTTCGTTTCTCATCAAAATGTCCGTTGTATTTCCGCTTCGGAGGTGCTCCCATTCGCCTGCAGGCCAGTTTGCACAGCACAAACATTTGCCTCTGTTCCCACAAAAAAGAGGTAGGACTGAGATATGCTGCTGGATCTCTTCAGTGCACAGCAAGCTATGTAACAGAAACATCCACATTGCTGTCTCTCGTCCCTTTCTCATCAAAACGTCCGTTGTATTTCCACTTCTGAGGTGCTCCCATTCGCCTGCAGGCCAGTTTGCACAGCACAAACATTTGGCCTCTATTCCTAAACAAAAAGTGGTAGGACTGAGATGTGCTGCTGGATCTCTTCAGTGCACAGCAAGCTATGTAACAGAGCCATCCACATTGCTGTCTCTCTTTCCTTTCTCATCAAAACGTCCGTTGTATTTCCACTTCTGAGGTGCTCCCATTCGCCTGCAGGCCAGTTTTCACAGCACAAACATTTGCCTCTGTTCCCACAAAAAAGAGGTAGGACTGAGATATGCTGCTGGTTCTCTTTAGTGCACAGCAAGCTATGTAACAGAGCCATCCACGTTGCTGTCTCCCTTACCTTTCACATCAAAACGTCTGTTGTATTTCCACTTCTGAGGCGCTCCCATTCGCCTGCAGGCCAGTTTGCACAGTACAAACATTTGGCCTCTGTTCACAAACAAAAAGAGGTAGGACTGAAAGATGCTGCTGGATCTCTTCAGTGCAGGAAGCTATGTAACAGAGCCATCCACATTGCTGTCTCTCTTTCCTTTCTCATCAAAACGTCCGTTGTATTTCCACTTCTGAGGTGCTCCCATTCGCCTGCAGGCTAGTTTGCACAGCACCAACAATTGGCCTCTATTCCCAAACAAAAAGTGGTAGGACTGAGATATGCTGCTGGATCTCTTCAGTGCACAGCAAGCTATGTAACAGAGCCATCCACATTGCTGTCTCCCATTCCTTTCACATAAAAATGGCCGTTGTGCTTCCACTTCTGAGGTGCTCCCATTCGCCTGCAGGCCAGTTTGCGCAGCACAAACATTTGGCCTCTGTTCCCAAACAAAAAGAGGTAGGACTGAAAGATGCTGCTGGATCTCTTCAGTGCACAGCAAGCTATGCAACAGAGCCGTCCACATTGCTGTCTCTCTTTCCTTTGTCAAGAAAACGTCCGTTGTATTGCCACTTCTGAGGTGCTCCCATTCGCCTGCGGGCCAGTTTGCACAGCACAAACAATTGGCCTCTGTTCCCAAACAAAAAGAGGTAGGACTGAAAGATGCTGCTGGATCTCTTCAGTGCACAGCAAGCTATGCAACAGAGCCGTCCACATTGCTGTCTCTCTTTCCTTTGTCAAGAAAACGTCCGTTGTATTGCCACTTCTGAGGTGCTCCCATTCGCCTGCGGGCCAGTTTGCACAGCACAAACAATTGGCCTCTGTTCCCACACAAAAAGAGGTAGGACTGAAAGATGCTGCTGGATCTCTTCAGTGCACAGCAAGCTATGCAACAGAGCCGTCCACATTGCTGTCTCTCTTTCCTTTGTCAAGAAAACGTCCCTTGTATTTCCACTTCTGAGGTGCTCCCATTCGCCTGCGGGCCAGTTTGCACAGCACAAACAATTGGCCTTTGTTCCCAAACAAAAAGAGGTAGGACTGAAAGATGCTGCTGGATCTCTTCAGTGCACAGCAAGCTATGCAACAGAGCCGTCCACATTGCTGTCTCTCTTTCCTTTGTCAAGAAAACGTCCGTTGTATTGCCACTTCTGAGGTGCTCCCATTCGCCTGCAGGCCAGTTTGCACAGCACAAACAATTGGCCTCTGTTCCCACACAAAAAGAGGTGGGACTGAAAGATGCTGCTGGATCTCTTCAGCGCACAGCAAGCTATGCAACAGAGCCGTCCACATTGCTGTCTCTCTTTCCTTTGTCAAGAAAACGTCCGTTGTATTGCCACTTCTGAGGTGCTCCCATTCGCCTGCGGGGCAGTTTGCACAGCACAAACAATTGGCCTCTGTTCCCAAATAGAAAGAGGTAGGACTGAAAGATGCTGCTGGATCTCTTCAGTGCACAGCAAGCTATGCAACAGAGCCGTCCACATTGCTGTCTCTCTTTCCATTGTCAAGAAAACGTCCGTTGTATTTCCACTTCTGAGGTGCTCCCATTCGCCTGCAGGCCAGTTTGCACAGCACAAACAATTGGCCTCTGTTCCCAAACAAAAAGAGGTAGGACTGAAAGATGCTGCTGGATCTCTTCAGTGCACAGCAAGCTATGCAACAGAGCCGTCCACATTGCTGTCTCTCTTTCCTTTGTCAAGAAAACGTCCGTTGTATTGCCACTTCTGAGGTGCTCCCATTCGCCGGCGGTCCAGTTTGCACAGCACAAACAATTGGCCTCTGTTCCCAAACAGAAAGAGGTAGGACTGAAAGATGCTGCTGGATCTCTTCAGTGCACAGCAAGCTATGCAACAGAGCCGTCCACATTGCTGTCTCTCTTTCCTTTGTCAAGAAAACGTCCGTTGTATTGCCACTTCTGAGGTGCTCCCATTCGCCTGCAGGCCAGTTTGCACAGCACAAACAATTGGCCTCTGTTCCCACACAAAAAGAGGTAGGACTGAAAGATGCTGCTGGATCTCTTCAGTGCACAGCAAGCTATGCAACATAGCCGTCCACATTGCTGTCTCTCTTTCCTTTGTCAAGAAAACGTCCGTTGTATTGCCACTTCTGAGGTGCTCCCATTCGCCTGCGGGCCAGTTTGCACAGCACAAACAATTGGCCTCTGTTCCCACACAAAAAGAGGTAGGACTGAAAGATGCTGCTGGATCTCTTCAGTGCACAGCAAGCTATGCAACAGAGCCGTCCACATTGCTGTCTCTCTTTCCTTTGTCAAGAAAACATCCGTTGTATTTCCACTTCTGAGGTGCTCCCATTCGCCTGCGGGCCAGTTTGCACAGCACAAACAATTGGCCTCTGTTCCCAAACAAAAAGAGGTAGGACTGAAAGATGCTGCTGGATCTCTTCAGTGCACAGCAAGCTATGCAACAGAGCCGTCCACATTGCTGTCTCTCTTTCCTTTGTCAAGAAAACGTCCGTTGTATTGCCACTTCTGAGGTGCTCCCATTCGCCTGCAGGCCAGTTTGCACAGCACAAACAATTGGCCTCTGTTCCCACACAAAAAGAGGTGGGACTGAAAGATGCTGCTGGATCTCTTCAGCGCACAGCAAGCTATGCAACAGAGCCGTCCACATTGCTGTCTCTCTTTCCTTTGTCAAGAAAACGTCCGTTGTATTGCCACTTCTGAGGTGCTCCCATTCGCCTGCGGGGCAGTTTGCACAGCACAAACAATTGGCCTCTGTTCCCAAATAGAAAGAGGTAGGACTGAAAGATGCTGCTGGATCTCTTCAGTGCACAGCAAGCTATGCAACAGAGCCGTCCACATTGCTGTCTCTCTTTCCATTGCCAAGAAAACGTCCGTTGTATTTCCACTTCTGAGGTGCTCCCATTCGCCTGCAGGCCAGTTTGCACAGCACAAACAATTGGCCTCTGTTCCCAAACAAAAAGAGGTAGGACTGAAAGATGCTGCTGGATCTCTTCAGTGCACAGCAAGCTATGCAACAGAGCCGTCCACATTGCTGTCTCTCTTTCCTTTGTCAAGAAAACGTCCGTTGTATTGCCACTTCTGAGGTGCTCCCATTCGCCTGCGGTCCAGTTTGCACAGCACAAACAATTGGCCTCTGTTCCCAAACAGAAAGAGGTAGGACTGAAAGATGCTGCTGGATCTCTTCAGTGCACAGCAAGCTATGCAACAGAGCCGTCCACATTGCTGTCTCTCTTTCCTTTGTCAAGAAAACGTCCGTTGTATTTCCACTTCTGAGGTGCTCCCATTCGCCTGCAGGCCAGTTTGGACAGCACAAACAATTGGCCTCTGTTCCCACACAAAAAGAGGTAGGACTGAAAGATGCTGCTGGATCTCTTCAGTGCACAGCAAGCTATGCAACAGAGCCGTCCACATTGCTGTCTCTCTTTCCTTTGTCAAGAAAACATCCATTGTATTTCCACTTCTGAGGTGCTCCCATTCGCCTGCGGGCCAGTTTGCACAGCACAAACAATTGGCCTCTGTTCCCAAACAAAAAGAGGTAGGACTGAAAGATGCTGCTGGATCTCTTCAGTGCACAGCAAGCTATGCAACAGAGCCGTCCACATTGCTGTCTCTCTTTCCTTTGTCAAGAAAACTTCCGTTGTATTTCCACTTCTGAGGTGCTCCCATTCGCCTGCAGGCCAGTTTGCACAGCACAAACAATTGGCCTCTGTTCCCACACAAAAAGTGGTAGGACTGAAAGATGCTGCTGGATCTCTTCAGTGCACAGCAAGCTATGCAACAGAGCCGTCCACATTGCTGTCTCTCTTTCCTTTGTCAAGAAAACGTCCGTTGTATTTCCACTTCTGAGGTGCTCCCATTCGCCTGCAGGCCAGTTTGCACAGCACAAACAATTGGCCTCTGTTCCCACACAAAAAGAGGTAGGACTGAAAGATGCTGCTGGATCTCTTCAGTGCACAGCAAGCTATGCAACAGAGCCGTCCACATTGCTGTCTCTCTTTCCTTTGTCAAGAAAACGTCCGTTGTATTGCCACTTCTGAGGTGCTCCCATTCGCCTGCAGGCCAGTTTGCACAGCACAAACAATTGGCCTCTGTTCCCACACAAAAAGAGGTAGGACTGAAAGATGCTGCTGGATCTCTTCAGCGCACAGCAAGCTATGCAACAGAGCCGTCCACATTGCTGTCTCTCTTTCCTTTGTCAAGAAAACGTCCGTTGTATTGCCACTTCTGAGGTGCTCCCATTCGCCTGCAGGCCAGTTTGCACAGCACAAACAATTGGCCTCTGTTCCCACACAAAAAGAGGTAGGACTGAAAGATGCTGCTGGATCTCTTCAGTGCACAGCAAGCTATGCAACAGAGCCGTCCACATGGCTGTCTCTCTTTCCTTTGCCAAGAAAACGTCCGTTGTATTGCCACTTCTGAGGTGCTCCCATTCGCCTGCAGGCCAGTTTGCACAGCACAAACAATTGGCCTCTGTTCCCAAACAAAAAGAGGTAGGACTGAAAGATGCTGCTGGATCTCTTCAGTGCACAGCAAGCTATGCAACAGAGCCGTCCACATTGCTGTCTCTCTTTCCTTTGTCAAGAAAACGTCCGTTGTATTGCCACTTCTGAGGTGCTCCCATTCGCCTGCGGGCCAGTTTGCACAGCACAAACAATTGGCCTCTGTTCCCAAACAAAAAGTGGTAGGACTGAAAGATGCTGCTGGATCTCTTCAGTGCACAGCAAGCTATGCAACAGAGCCGTCCACATGGCTGTCTCTCTTTCCTTTGTCAAGAAAACGTCCGTTGTATTGCCACTTCTGAGGTGCTCCCATTCGCCTGCAGGCCAGTTTGCACAGCACAAACAATTGGCCTCTGTTCCCAAACAAAAAGAGGTAGGACTGAAAGATGCTGCTGGATCTCTTCAGTGCACAGCAAGCTATGCAACAGAGCCGTCCACATTGCTGTCTCTCTTTCCTTTGTCAAGAAAACGTCCGTTGTATTTCCACTTCTGAGGTGCTCCCATTCGCCTGCGGGCCAGTTTGCACAGCACAAACAATTGGTCTCTGTTCCCAAACAAAAAGAGGTAGGACTGAAAGATGCTGCTGGATCTCTTCAGTGCACAGCAAGCTATGCAACAGAGCCGTCCACATTGCTGTCTCTCTTTCCTTTGTCAAGAAAACGTCCGTTGTATTTCCACTTCGGAGGTGCTCCCATTCGCCTGCGGGCCAGTTTGCACAGCACAAACAATTGGCCTCTGTTCCCAAACAAAAAGAGGTAGGACTGAAAAATGCTGCTGGATCTCTTCAGTGCACAGCAAGCTATGCAACAGAGCCGTCCACATTGCTGTCTCTCTTTCCTTTGTCAAGAAAACGTCCGTTGTATTTCCACTTCTGAGGTGCTCCCATTCGCCTGCAGCCCAGTTTGCACAGCACAAACAATTGGCCTCTGTTCCCACACAAAAAGTGGTAGGACTGAAAGATGCTGCTGGATCTCTTCAGTGCACAGCAAGCTATGCAACAGAGCCGTCCACATTGCTGTCTCTCTTTCCTTTGTCAAGAAAACGTCCGTTGTATTTCCACTTCGGAGCTGCTCCCATTCACCTGCAGGCCAGTTTGCACAGCACAAACAATTGGCCTCTGTTCCCAAACAAAAAGAGGTAGGACTGAAAGATGCTGCTGGATCTCTTCAGTGCACAGCAAGCTATGCAACAGAGCCGTCCACATTGCTGTCTCTCTTTCCATTGCCAAGAAAACGTCCGTTGTATTTCCACTTCTGAGGTGCTCCCATTCGCCTGCAGGCCAGTTTGCACAGCACAAACAATTGGCCTCTGTTCCCAAACAAAAAGAGGTAGGACTGAAAGATGCTGCTGGATCTCTTCAGTGCACAGCAAGCTATGCAACAGAGCCGTCCACATTGCTGTCTCTCTTTCCTTTGTCAAGAAAACGTCCGTTGTATTGCCACTTCTGAGGTGCTCCCATTCGCCTGCGGTCCAGTTTGCACAGCACAAACAATTGGCCTCTGTTCCCAAACAGAAAGAGGTAGGACTGAAAGATGCTGCTGGATCTCTTCAGTGCACAGCAAGCTATGCAACAGAGCCGTCCACACTGCTGTCTCTCTTTCCTTTGTCAAGAAAACGTCCGTTGTATTTCCACTTCTGAGGTGCTCCCATTCGCCTGCAGGCCAGTTTGCACAGCACAAACAATTGGTCTCTGTTCCCAAAAAAAAAGAGGTAGGACTGAAAGATGCTGCTGGATCTCTTCAGTGCACAGCAAGCTATGCAACAGAGCCATCCACATTGCCGTCTCTCTTTCCTTTGTCAAGAAAACGTCCGTTGTATTTCCACTTCTGAGGTGCTCCCATTCGCCTGCAGGCCAGTTTGCACAGCACAAACAATTGGTCTCTGTTCCCAAACAAAAAGAGGTAGGACTGAAAGATGCTGCTGGATCTCTTCAGTGCACAGCTAGCTATGCAACAGAGCCGTCCACATTGCTGTCTCTCTTTCCATTGTCAAGAAAACGTCCGTTGTATTTCCACTTCATAGGTGCTCCCATTCGCCTGCAGGCCAGTTTGCACAGCACAAACAATTGGTCTCTGTTCCCAGAAAAAAAGTGATAGGACTGAAAGATGCTGTTGGATCTCTTCAGTGCACAGCAAGCTATGCAACAGAGCCGTCCACATTGCTGTCTCTCTTTCCTTTGTCAAGAAAACGTCCGTTGTATTGCCACTTCTGAGGTGCTCCCATTCGCCTGCGGGCCAGTTTGCACAGCACAAACAATTGGCCTCTGTTCCCAAACAAAAAGAGGTAGGACTGAAAGATGCTGCTGGATCTCTTCAGTGCACAGCAAGCTATGCAACAGAGCCGTCCACATTGCTGTCTCTCTTTCCTTTGTCAAGAAAACGTCCGTTGTATTTCCACTTCTGAGGTGCTCCCATTCGCCTGCAGGCCAGTTTGCACAGCACGAACAATTGGCCTCTGTTCCCAATCAAAAAGAGGTAGGACTGAAAGATGCTGCTGGATCTCTTCAGTGCACAGCAAGCTATGCAACAGAGCCGTCCACATTGCTGTCTCTCTTTCCTTTGTCAAGAAAACGTCCGTTGTATTTCCACTTCTGAGGTGCTCCCATTCGCCTGCAGGCCAGTTTGCACAGCACAAACAATTGGCCTCTGTTCCCACACAAAAAGAGGTAGGACTGAAAGATGCTGCTGGATCTCTTCAGTGCACAGCAAACTATGCAACAGAGCCGTCCACATTGCTGTCTCTCTTTCCTTTGTCAAGAAAACGTCCGTTGTATTTCCACTTCTGAGGTGCTCACATTCGCCTGCAGGCCAGTTTGCACAGCACAAACAATTGGCCTCTGTTCCCACACAAAAAGAGGTAGGACTGAAAGATGCTGCTGGATCTCTTCAGTGCACAGCAAGCTATGCAACAGAGCCATCCACATTGCTGTCTCTCTTTCCTTTGTCAAGAAAACGTCCGTTGTATTTCCACTTCTGAGGTGCTCCCATTCGCCTGCAGGCCAGTTTGCACAGCACAAACAATTGGTCTCTGTTCCCAAACAAAAAGAGGTAGGACTGAAAGATGCTGCTGGATCTCTTCAGTGCACAGCAAGCTATGCAACAGAGCCGTCCACATTGCTGTCTCTCTTTCCATTGTCAAGAAAACGTCCGTTGTATTGCCACTTCTGAGGTGCTCCCATTCGCCTGCAGGCCAGTTTGCACAGCACAAACAATTGGTCTCTGTTCCCACACAAAAAGTGGTAGGACTGAAAGATGCTGCTGGATCTCTTCAGTGCACAGCAAGCTATGCAACAGAGCCGTCCACATTGCTGTCTCTCTTTCCTTTGTCAAGAAAACGTCCATTGTATTTCCACTTCTGAGGTGCTCCCATTCGCCTGCGGGCCAGTTTGCACAGCACAAACAATTGGCCTCTGTTCCCAAACAAAAAGAGGTAGGACTGAAAGATGCTACTGGATCTCTTCAGTGCACAGCAAGCTATGCAACAGAGCCGTCCACATTGCTGTCTCTCTTTCCATTGTCAAGAAAACGTCCGTTGTATTGCCACTTCTGAGGTGCTCCCATTCGCCTGCAGGCCAGTTTGCACAGCACAAACAATTGGCCTCTGTTCCCAAACAAAAAGAGGTAGGTCTGAAAGATACTGCTGGATCTCTTCAGTGCACAGCAAGCTATGCAACAGAGCCGTCCAAATTGCTGTCTCTCTTTCCATTGTCAAGAAAACGTCCGTTGTATTTCCACTTCTGAGGTTCTCCCATTCGCCTGCAGGCCAGTTTGCACAGCACAAACAATTGGCCTCTGTTCCCAAACAAAGAGAGGTAGGACTGAAAGATGCTGCTGGATCTCTTCAGTGCACAGCAAGCTATGCAACAGAGCCGTCCACATTGCTGTCTCTCTTTCCTTTGTCAAGAAAACGTCCGTTGTATTTCCACTTCTGAGGTGCTCCCATTCGCCTGCAGGCCAGTTTGCACAGCACAAACAATTGGTCTCTGTTCCCAAACAAAAAGAGGTAGGACTGAAAGATGCTGCTGGATCTCTTCAGTGCACAGCAAGCTATGCAACAGAGCCGTCCACATTGCTGTCTCTCTTTCCATTGTCAAGAAAACGTCCGTTGTATTTCCACTTCTGAGGTGCTCCCATTCACCTGCGGGCCAGTTTGCACAGCACAAACAATTGGCCTCTGTTCCCAAACAAAAAGAGGTAGGACTGAAAGATGCTGCTGGATCTCTTCAGTGCACAGCAAGCTATGCAACAGAGCCGTCCACATTGCTGTCTCTCTTTACATTGTCTAGAAAACGTCCGTTGTATTGCCACTTCTGAGGTGCTCCCATTCGCCTGCAGGCCAGTTTGCACAGCACAAACAATTGGCCTCTGTTCCCACACAAAAAGAGGTAGGACTGAAAGATGCTGCTGGATCTCTTCAGTGCACAGCAAGCTATGCAACAGAGCCGTCCACATTGCTGTCTCTCTTTCCTTTGTCAAGAAAACGTCCGTTGTATTGCCACTTCTGAGGTGCTCCCATTCGCCTGCAGGCCAGTTTGCACAGCACAAACAATTGGCTTCTGTTCCCAAACAAAGAGAGACAGGACTGAAAGATGCTGCTGGATCTCTTCAGTGCACAGCAAGCTATGCAACAGAGCCGTCCACATTGCTGTCTCTCTTTCCTTTGTCAAGAAAACGTCCGTTGTATTTCCACTTCTGAGGTGCTCCCA
Source organism: Amazona ochrocephala (assembly GCA_039720435.1). Classification (NCBI taxonomy): domain Eukaryota; kingdom Metazoa; phylum Chordata; class Aves; order Psittaciformes; family Psittacidae; genus Amazona; species Amazona ochrocephala. The sequence goes on along the minus strand of CM077879.1, from coordinate 82,255,322 downwards.
TTCGCCTGCGGGCCAGTTTGCACAGCACGAACAATTGGCCTCTGTTCCCAAACAAAAAGAGGTAGAACTGAAAGATGCTGCTGGATCTCTTCAGTGCACAGCAAGCTATGCAACAGAGCCGTCCACATTGCTGTCTCTCTTTCCTTTGTCAAGAAAACGTCCGTTGTATTGCCACTTCTGAGGTGCTCCCATTCGCCTGCGGGCCAGTTTGCACAGCACAAACAATTGGTCTCTGTTCCCACACAAAAAGAGGTAGGACTGAAAGATGCTGCTGGATCTCTTCAGCGCACAGCAAGCTATGCAACAGAGCCGTCCACATTGCTGTCTCTCTTTCCTTTGTCAAGAAAACGTCCGTTGTATTTCCACTTCTGAGGTGCTCCCATTCGCCTGCAGGCCAGTTTGCACAGCACAAACAATTGGCCTCTGTTCCCACACAAAAAGAGGTAGGACTGAAAGATGCTGCTGGATCTCTTCAGTGCACAGCAAGCTATGCAACAGAGCCGTCCACATTGCTGTCTCTCTTTCCATTGTCAAGAAAACGTCCGTTGTATTTCCACTTCTGAGGTGCTCCCATTCACCGGCGGGCCAGTTTGCACAGCACAAACAATTGGCCTCTGTTCCCAAACAGAAAGAGGTAGGACTGAAAGATGCTGCTGGATCTCTTCAGTGCACAGCAAGCTATGCAACAGAGCCGTCCACATTGCTGTCTCTCTTTACATTGTCTAGAAAACGTCCGTTGTATTGCCACTTCTGAGGTGCTCCCATTCGCCTGCAGGCCAGTTTGCACAGCACAAACAATTGGCCTCTGTTCCCACACAAAAAGAGGTAGGACTGAAAGATGCTGCTGGATCTCTTCAGTGCACAGCAAGCTATGCAACAGAGCCGTCCACATTGCTGTCTCTCTTTCCTTTGTCAAGAAAACGTCCGTTGTATTTCCACTTCTGAGGTGCTCCCATTCGCCTGCAGGCCAGTTTGCACAGCACAAACAATTGGCTTCTGTTCCCAAACAAAGAGAGACAGGACTGAAAGATGCTGCTGGATCTCTTCAGTGCACAGCAAGCTATGCAACAGAGCCGTCCACATTGCTGTCTCTCTTTCCTTTGTCAAGAAAACGTCCGTTGTATTGCCACTTCTGAGGTGCTCCCATTCGCCTGCGGGCCAGTTTGCACAGCACAAACAATTGGTCTCTGTTCCCACACAAAAAGTGGTAGGACTGAGAGATGCTGCTGGATCTCTTCAGTGCACAGCAAGCTATGCAACAGAGCCGTCCGCATTGCTGTCTCTCTTTCCTTTGTCAAGAAAACGTCCGTTGTATTTCCACTTCTGAGGTGCTCCCATTCGCCTGCGGGCCAGTTTGCACAGCACAAACCATTGGCCTCTGTTCCCAAACAAAAAGAGGTAGGACTGAAAGATGCTACTGGATCTCTTCAGTGCACAGCAAGCTATGCAACAGAGCCGTCCACATTGCTGTCTCTCTTTCCATTGTCAAGAAAACGTCCGTTGTATTGCCACTTCTGAGGTGCTCCCATTCGCCTGCAGGCCAGTTTGCACAGCACAAACAATTGGCCTCTGTTCCCAAACAAAAAGAGGTAGGTCTGAAAGATACTGCTGGATCTCTTCAGTGCACAGCAAGCTATGCAACAGAGCCGTCCAAATTGCTGTCTCTCTTTCCATTGTCAAGAAAACGTCCGTTGTATTTCCACTTCTGAGGTGCTCCCATTCGCCTGCAGGCCAGTTTGCACAGCACAAACAATTGGCCTCTGTTCCCAAACAAAAAGAGGTAGGACTGAAAGATGCTGCTGGATCTCTTCAGTGCACAGCAAGCTATGCAACAGAGCCGTCCACATTGCTGTCTCTCTTTCCTTTGTCAAGAAAACGTCCGTTGTATTTCCACTTCTGAGGTGCTCCCATTCGCCTGCAGGCCAGTTTGCACAGCACAAACAATTGGCCTCTGTTCCCAAACAAAGAGAGGTAGGACTGAAAGATGCTGCTGGATCTCTTCAGTGCACAGCAAGCTATGCAACAGAGCCGTCCACATTGCTGTCTCTCTTTCCTTTGTCAAGAAAACGTCCGTTGTATTTCCACTTCTGAGGTGCTCCCATTCGCCTGCAGGCCAGTTTGCACAGCACAAACAATTGGTCTCTGTTCCCAAACAAAAAGAGGTAGGACTGAAAGATGCTGCTGGATCTCTTCAGTGCACAGCAAGCTATGCAACAGAGCCGTCCACATTGCTGTCTCTCTTTCCATTGTCAAGAAAACGTCCGTTGTATTTCCACTTCTGAGGTGCTCCCATTCACCTGCGGGCCAGTTTGCACAGCACAAACAATTGGCCTCTGTTCCCAAACAAAAAGAGGTAGGACTGAAAGATGCTGCTGGATCTCTTCAGTGCACAGCAAGCTATGCAACAGAGCCGTCCACATTGCTGTCTCTCTTTACATTGTCTAGAAAACGTCCGTTGTATTGCCACTTCTGAGGTGCTCCCATTCGCCTGCAGGCCAGTTTGCACAGCACAAACAATTGGCCTCTGTTCCCACACAAAAAGAGGTAGGACTGAAAGATGCTGCTGGATCTCTTCAGTGCACAGCAAGCTATGCAACAGAGCCGTCCACATTGCTGTCTCTCTTTCCTTTGTCAAGAAAACGTCCGTTGTATTGCCACTTCTGAGGTGCTCCCATTCGCCTGCAGGCCAGTTTGCACAGCACAAACAATTGGCTTCTGTTCCCAAACAAAGAGAGACAGGACTGAAAGATGCTGCTGGATCTCTTCAGTGCACAGCAAGCTATGCAACAGAGCCGTCCACATTGCTGTCTCTCTTTCCTTTGTCAAGAAAACGTCCGTTGTATTTCCACTTCTGAGGTGCTCCCATTCGCCTGCGGGCCAGTTTGCACAGCACAAACAATTGGCCTCTGTTCCCAAACAAAAAGAGGTAGGACTGAAAGATGCTGCTGGATCTCTTCAGTGCACAGCAAGCTATGCAACAGAGCCGTCCACATTGCTGTCTCTCTTTCCTTTGTCAAGAAAACGTCCGTTGTATTTCCACTTCTGAGGTGCTCCCATTCGCCTGCGGGCCAGTTTGCACAGCACGAACAATTGGCCTCTGTTCCCAAACAAAAAGAGGTAGAACTGAAAGATGCTGCTGGATCTCTTCAGTGCACAGCAAGCTATGCAACAGAGCCGTCCACATTGCTGTCTCTCTTTCCTTTGTCAAGAAAACGTCCGTTGTATTGCCACTTCTGAGGTGCTCCCATTCGCCTGCGGGCCAGTTTGCACAGCACAAACAATTGGTCTCTGTTCCCACACAAAAAGAGGTAGGACTGAAAGATGCTGCTGGATCTCTTCAGCGCACAGCAAGCTATGCAACAGAGCCGTCCACATTGCTGTCTCTCTTTCCTTTGTCAAGAAAACGTCCGTTGTATTTCCACTTCTGAGGTGCTCCCATTCGCCTGCAGGCCAGTTTGCACAGCACAAACAATTGGCCTCTGTTCCCACACAAAAAGAGGTAGGACTGAAAGATGCTGCTGGATCTCTTCAGTGCACAGCAAGCTATGCAACAGAGCCGTCCACATTGCTGTCTCTCTTTCCTTTGTCAAGAAAACGTCCGTTGTATTTCCACTTCTGAGATGCTCCCATTCGCCTGCGGGCCAGTTTGCACAGCACGAACAATTGGCCTCTGTTCCCACACAAAAAGAGGTAGGACTGAAAGATGCTGCTGGATCTCTTCAGTGCACAGCAAGCTATGCAACAGAGCTGTCCACATTGCTGTCTCTCTTTCCTTTGTCAAGAAAACGTCCGTTGTATTTCCACTTCTGAGGTGCTCCCATTCGCCTGCAGGCCAGTTTGCACAGCACAAACAATTGGCCTCTGTTCCCACACAAAAAGTGGTAGGACTGAAAGATGCTGCTGGATCTCTTCAGTGCACAGCAAGCTATGCAACAGAGCCGTCCACATTGCTGTCTCTCTTTCCTTTGTCAAGAAAACGTCCGTTGTATTGCCACTTCTGAGGTTCTCCCATTCGCCTGCAGGCCAGTTTGCACAGCACAAACAATTGGTCTCTGTTCCCAAAAAAAAAGTGGTAGGACTGAAAGATGCTGCTGGATCTCTTCAGTGCACAGCAAGCTATGCAACAGAGCCATCCACATTGCCGTCTCTCTTTCCTTTGTCAAGAAAACGTCCGTTGTATTTCCACTTCTGAGGTGCTCCCATTCGCCTGCAGGCCAGTTTGCACAGCACAAACAATTGGTCTCTGTTCCCAAACAAAAAGAGGTAGGACTGAAAGATGCTGCTGGATCTCTTCAGTGCACAGCAAGCTATGCAACAGAGCCGTCCACATTGCTGTCTCTCTTTCCATTGTCAAGAAAACGTCCGTTGTATTGCCACTTCTGAGGTGCTCCCATTCGCCTGCAGCCCAGTTTGCACAGCACAAACAATTGGTCTCTGTTCCCAAAAAAAAAGTGGTAGGACTGAAAGATGCTGCTGGATCTCTTCAGTGCACAGCAAGCTATGCAACAGAGCCGTCCACATTGCTGTCTCTCTTTCCTTTGTCAAGAAAACGTCCGTTGTATTTCCACTTCTGAGGTGCTCCCATTCGCCTGCGGGCCAGTTTGCACAGCACAAACAATTGGTCTCTGTTCCCAAAAAAAAAGTGGTAGGACTGAAAGATGCTGCTGGATCTCTTCAGTGCACAGCAAGCTATGCAACAGAGCCATCCACATTGCCGTCTCTCTTTCCTTTGTCAAGAAAACGTCCGTTGTATTTCCACTTCTGAGGTGCTCCCATTCGCCTGCAGGCCAGTTTGCACAGCACAAACAATTGGTCTCTGTTCCCAAACAAAAAGAGGTAGGACTGAAAGATGCTGCTGGATCTCTTCAGTGCACAGCAAGCTATGCAACAGAGCCGTCCACATTGCTGTCTCTCTTTCCTTTGTCAAGAAAACGTCCGTTGTATTTCCACTTCTGAGGTGCTCCCATTCGCCTGCAGCTCAGTTTGCACAGCACAAACAATTGGTCTCTGTTCCCACACAAAAAGTGGTAGGACTGAAAGATGCTGCTGGATCTCTTCAGTGCACAGCAAGCTATGCAACAGAGCCGTCCACATTGCTGTCTCTCTTTCCTTTGTCAAGAAAACGTCCGTTGTATTTCCACTTCTGAGGTGCTCCCATTCGCCTGCAGCCCAGTTTGCACAGCACAAACAATTGGCCTCTGTTCCCAAACAAAAAGAGGTAGGACTGAAAGATGCTACTGGATCTCTTCAGTGCACAGCAAGCTATGCAACAGAGCCGTCCACATTGCTGTCTCTCTTTCCATTGTCAAGAAAACGTCCGTTGTATTGCCACTACTGAGGTGCTCCCATTCGCCTGCAGGCCAGTTTGCACAGCACAAACAATTGGCCTCTGTTCCCAAACAAAAAGAGGTAGGTCTGAAAGATACTGCTGGATCTCTTCAGTGCACAGCAAGCTATGCAACAGAGCCGTCCAAATTGCTGTCTCTCTTTCCATTGTCAAGAAAACGTCCGTTGTATTTCCACTTCTGAGGTGCTCCCATTCGCCTGCAGGCCAGTTTGCACAGCACAAACAATTGGCCTCTGTTCCCAAACAAAAAGAGGTAGGACTGAAAGATGCTGCTGGATCTCTTCAGTGCACAGCAAGCTATGCAACAGAGCCATCCACATTGCTGTCTCTCTTTCCTTTGTCAAGAAAACGTCCGTTGTATTTCCACTTCTGAGGTGCTCCCATTCGCCTGCAGGCCAGTTTGCACAGCACAAACAATTGGCCTCTGTTCCCAAACAAAGAGAGGTAGGACTGAAAGATGCTGCTGGATCTCTTCAGTGCACAGCAAGCTATGCAACAGAGCCGTCCACATTGCTGTCTCTCTTTCCTTTGTCAAGAAAACGTCCGTTGTATTTCCACTTCTGAGGTGCTCCCATTCGCCTGCAGGCCAGTTTGCACAGCACAAACAATTGGTCTCTGTTCCCAAACAAAAAGAGGTAGGACTGAAAGATGCTGCTGGATCTCTTCAGTGCACAGCAAGCTATGCAACAGAGCCATCCACATTGCTGTCTCTCTTTCCATTGTCAAGAAAACGTCCGTTGTATTTCCACTTCTGAGGTGCTCCCATTCACCTGCGGGCCAGTTTGCACAGCACAAACAATTGGCCTCTGTTCCCAAACAGAAAGAGGTAGGACTGAAAGATGCTGCTGGATCTCTTCAGTGCACAGCAAGCTATGCAACAGAGCCGTCCACATTGCTGTCTCTCTTTCCTTTGTCAAGAAAACGTCCGATGTATTGCCACTTCTGAGGTGCTCCCATTCGCCTGCGGGCCAGTTTGCACAGCACGAACAATTGGCCTCTGTTCCCAAACAAAAAGAGGTAGGACTGAAAGATGCTGCTGGATATCTTCAGCGCACAGCAAGCTATGCAACAGAGCCGTCCACATTGCTGTCTCTCTTTCCTTTGTCAAGAAAACGTCCGTTGTATTGCCACTTCTGAGGTTCTCCCATTCGCCTGCAGGCCAGTATGCACAGCACAAACAATTGGCCTCTGTTCCCACACAAAAAGAGGTAGGACTGAAAGATGCTGCTGGATCTCTTCAGTGCACAGCAAGCTATGCAACAGAGCCGTCCACTTTCCTGTCTCTCTTTCCTTTGTCAAGAAAACGTCCGTTGTATTTCCACTTCTGAGGTGCTCCCATTCGCCTGCAGGCCAGTTTGCACAGCACAAACAATTGGCCTCTGTTCCCAAACAAAAAGAGGTAGGACTGAAAGATGCTGCTGGATCTCTTCAGTGCACAGCAAGCTATGCAACAGAGCCGTCCACATTGCTGTCTCTCTTTCCTTTGTCAAGAAAACGTCCGTTGTATTTCCACTTCTGAGGTGCTCCCATTCGCCTGTAGGCCAGTTTGCACAGCACAAACAATTGGCCTCTGTTCCCACACAGAAAGAGGTAGGACTGAAAGATGCTGCTGGATCTCTTCAGCGCACAGCAAGCTATGCAACAGAGCCGTCCACATTGCTGTCTCTCTTTCCTTTGTCAAGAAAACGTCCGTTGTATTTCCACTTCTGAGGTGCTCCCATTCGCCTGCAGGCCAGTTTGCACAGCACAAACAATTGGCCTCTGTTCCCAAACAAAGAGAGACAGGACTGAAAGATGCTGCTGGATCTCTTCAGTGCACAGCAAGCTATGCAACAGAGCCATCCACATTGCTGTCTCTCTTTCCTTTGTCAAGAAAACATCCGTTGTATTTCCACTTCTGAGGTGCTCCCATTCGCCTGCAGGCCAGTTTGCACAGCACAAACAATTGGCCTCTGTTCCCAAACAAAAAGAGGTAGGACTGAAAGATGCTGCTGGATCTCTTCAGTGCACAGCAAGCTATGCAACAGAGCTGTCCACATTGCTGTCTCTCTTTCCTTTGTCAAGAAAACGTCCGTTGTATTGCCACTTCTGAGGTGCTCCCATTCGCCTGCAGGCCAGTTTGCACAGCACAAACAATTGGCCTCTGTTCCCAAACAAAGAGAGACAGGACTGAAAGATGCTGCTGGATCTCTTCAGTGCACAGCAAGCTATGCAACAGAGCCGTCCACTTTCCTGTCTCTCTTTCCTTTGTCAAGAAAACGTCCGTTGTATTTCCACTTCTGAGGTGCTCCCATTCGCCTGCGGGCCAGTTTGCACAGCACAAACAATTGGCCTCTGTTCCCACACAGAAAGAGGTAGGACTGAAAGATGCTGCTGGATCTCTTCAGCGCACAGCAAGCTATGCAACAGAGCCGTCCACATTGCTGTCTCTCTTTCCTTTGTCAAGAAAACGTCCGTTGTATTTCCACTTCTGAGGTGCTCCCATTCGCCTGCAGGCCAGTTTGCACAGCACAAACAATTGGCCTCTGTTCCCAAACAAAAAGAGGTAGGTCGGAAAGATGCTGCTGGATCTCTTCAGTGCACAGCAAGCTATGCAACAGAGCCATCCACATTGCTGTCTCTCTTTCCTTTGTCAAGAAAACGTCCGTTGTATTGCCACTTCTGAGGTGCTCCCATTCGCCTGCAGCCCAGTTTGCACAGCACAAACAATTGGCCTCTGTTCCCACACAAAAAGAGGTAGGACTGAAAGATGCTGCTGGATCTCTTCAGTGCACAGCAAGCTATGCAACAGAGCCGTCCAAATTGCTGTCTCTCTTTCCTTTGTCAAGAAAACATCCGTTGTATTGCCACTTCTGAGGTGCTCCCATTCGCCTGCAGGCCAGTTTGCACAGCACAAACAATTGGCCTCTGTTCCCAAACAAAAAGAGGTAGGACTGAAAGATGCTGCTGGATCTCTTCAGTGCACAGCAAGCTATGCAACAGAGCCGTCCACATTGCTGTCTCTCTTTCCTTTGTCAAGAAAACGTCCGTTGTATTTCCACTTCTGAGGTGCTCCCATTCGCCTGCAGGCCAGTTTGCACAGCACAAACAATTGGCCTCTGTTCCCAAACAAAGAGAGACAGGACTGAAAGATGCTGCTGGATCTCTTCAGTGCACAGCAAGCTATGCAACAGAGCCATCCACATTGCTGTCTCTCTTTCCTTTGTCAAGAAAACGTCCGTTGTATTTCCACTTCTGAGGTGCTCCCATTCGCCTGCAGGCCAGTTTGCACAGCACAAACAATTGGCCTCTGTTCCCAAACAAAGAGAGACAGGACTGAAAGATGCTGCTGGATCTCTTCAGTGCACAGCAAGCTATGCAACAGAGCCGTCCACATTGCTGTCTCTCTTTCCTTTGTCAAGAAAACGTCCGTTGTATTTCCACTTCTGAGGTGCTCCCATTCGCCTGCAGGCCAGTTTGCACAGCACAAACAATTGGCCTCTGTTCCCAAACAAAGAGAGACAGGACTGAAAGATGCTGCTGGATCTCTTCAGTGCACAGCAAGCTATGCAACAGAGCCGTCCACATTGCTGTCTCTCTTTCCTTTGTCAAGAAAACGTCCGTTGTATTTCCACTTCTGAGGTGCTCCCATTCGCCTGCGGGCCAGTTTGCACAGCACAAACAATTGGCCTCTGTTCCCAAACAAAAAGAGGTAGGACTGAGAGATGCTGCTGGATCTCTTCAGTGCACAGCAAGCTATGCAACAGAGCCGTCCACATTGCTGTCTCTCTTTCCTTTGTCAAGAAAACGTCCGTTGTATTGCCACTTCTGAGGTGCTCCCGTTTGCCTGCGGGCCAGTTTGCACAGCACGAACAATTGGCCTCTGTTCCCAAACAAAAAGAGGTAGGACTGAAAGATGCTGCTGGATCTCTTCAGTGCACAGCAAGCTATGCAACAGAGCCATCCACATTGCTGTCTCTCTTTCCTTTGTCAAGAAAACGTCCGTTGTATTTCCACTTCTGAGGTGCTCCCATTCGCCTGCGGGCCAGTTTGCACAGCACAAACAATTGGCCTCTGTTCCCACACAGAAAGAGGTAGGACTGAAAGATGCTGCTGGATCTCTTCAGCGCACAGCAAGCTATGCAACAGAGCCGTCCACATTGCTGTCTCTCTTTCCTTTGTCAAGAAAACGTCCGTTGTATTTCCACTTCTGAGGTGCTCCCATTCGCCTGCGGGCCAGTTTGCACAGCACAAACAATTGGCCTCTGTTCCCAAACAAAAAGAGGTAGGTCGGAAAGATGCTGCTGGATCTCTTCAGTGCACAGCAAGCTATGCAACAGAGCCGTCCACATTGCTGTCTCTCTTTCCTTTGTCAAGAAAACGTCCGTTGTATTGCCACTTCTGAGGTGCTCCCATTCGTCTGCAGGCCAGTTTGCACAGCACAAACAATTGGCCTCTGTTCCCACACAAAAAGAGGTAGGACTGAAAGATGCTGCTGGATCTCTTCAGTGCACAGCAAGCTATGCAACAGAGCCATCCACATTGCTGTCTCTCTTTCCTTTGTCAAGAAAACATCCGTTGTATTGCCACTTCTGAGGTGCTCCCATTCGCCTGCAGGCCAGTTTGCACAGCACAAACAATTGGCCTCTGTTCCCAAACAAAAAGAGGTAGGACTGAAAGATGCTGCTGGATCTCTTCAGTGCACAGCAAGCTATGCAACAGAGCCGTCCACATTGCTGTCTCTCTTTCCTTTGTCAAGAAAACGTCCGTTGTATTTCCACTTCTGAGGTGCTCCCATTCGCCTGCAGGCCAGTTTGCACAGCACAAACAATTGGCCTCTGTTCCCAAACAAAGAGAGACAGGACTGAAAGATGCTGCTGGATCTCTTCAGTGCACAGCAAGCTATGCAACAGAGCCGTCCACATTGCTGTCTCTCTTTCCTTTGTCAAGAAAACGTCCGTTGTATTTCCACTTCTGAGGTGCTCCCATTCGCCTGCAGGCCAGTTTGCACAGCACAAACAATTGGCCTCTGTTCCCAAACAAAGAGAGACAGGACTGAAAGATGCTGCTGGATCTCTTCAGTGCACAGCAAGCTATGCAACAGAGCCGTCCACATTGCTGTCTCTCTTTCCTTTGTCAAGAAAACGTCCGTTGTATTTCCACTTCTGAGGTGCTCCCGTTCGCCTGCGGGCCAGTTTGCACAGCACGAACAATTGGCCTCTGTTCCCAAACAAAAAGAGGTAGGACTGAAAGATGCTGCTGGATCTCTTCAGTGCACAGCAAGCTATGCAACAGAGCCGTCCACATTGCTGTCTCTCTTTCCTTTGTCAAGAAAACGTCCGTTGTATTTCCACTTCTGAGGTGCTCCCGTTCGCCTGCGGGCCAGTTTGCACAGCACGAACAATTGGCCTCTGTTCCCAAACAAAAAGAGGTCGGACTGAAAGATGCTGCTGGATCTCTTCAGTGCACAGCAAGCTATGCAACAGAGCCGTCCACATTGCTGTCTCTCTTTCCTTTGTCAAGAAAACGTCCGTTGTATTTCCACTTCTGAGGTGCTCCCGTTTGCCTGCGGGCCAGTTTGCACAGCACGAACAATTGGCCTCTGTTCCCAAACAAAAAGAGGTAGGACTGAAAGATGCTGCTGGATCTCTTCAGTGCACAGCAAGCTATGCAACAGAGCCATCCACATTGCTGTCTCTCTTTCCTTTCCCATCAAAACGTCCGTTGTATTTCCACTTCTGAGGTGCTCCCATTCGCCTGCAGGCCAGTTTGCACAGCACAAACAATTGGCCTCTGTTCCCAAACAAAAAGAGGTAGGACTGAAAGATGCTGCTGGATCTCTTCAGTGCACAGCAAGCTATGCAACAGAGCCGTCCACATTGCTGTCTCTCTTTCCTTTGTCAAGAAAACGTCCGTTGTATTTCCACTTCTGAGGTGCTCCCGTTCGCCTGCGGGCCAGTTTGCACAGCACAAACAATTGGCCTCTGTTCCCAAACAAAAAGAGGTAGGACTGAAAGATGCTGCTGGATCTCTTCAGTGCACAGCAAGCTATGCAACAGAGCCGTCCACATTGCTGTCTCTCTTTCCTTTGTCAAGAAAACGTCCGTTGTATTTCCACTTCTGAGGTGCTCCCATTCGCCTGCGGGCCAGTTTGCACAGCACAAACAATTGGCCTCTGTTCCCACACAAAAAGAGGTAGGACTGAAAGATGCTGCTGGATCTCTTCAGTGCACAGCAAGCTATGCAACAGAGCCGTCCACATTGCTGTCTCTCTTTCCTTTGTCAAGAAAACGTCCGTTGTATTTCCACTTCTGAGGTGCTCCCATTCGCCTGCGGGCCAGTTTGCACAGCACAAACAATTGGCCTCTGTTCCCAAACAAAGAGAGACAGGACTGAAAGATGCTGCTGGATCTCTTCAGTGCACAGCAAGCTATGCAACAGAGCCATCCACATTGCTGTCTCTCTTTCCTTTGTCAAGAAAACATCCGTTGTATTTCCACTTCTGAGGTGCTCCCATTCGCCTGCAGGCCAGTTTGCACAGCACAAACAATTGGCCTCTGTTCCCAAACAAAAAGAGGTAGGACTGAAAGATGCTGCTGGATCTCTTCAGTGCACAGCAAGCTATGCAACAGAGCTGTCCACATTGCTGTCTCTCTTTCCTTTGTCAAGAAAACGTCCGTTGTATTGCCACTTCTGAGGTGCTCCCATTCGCCTGCAGGCCAGTTTGCACAGCACAAACAATTGGCCTCTGTTCCCAAACAAAAAGAGGTAGGACTGAAAGATGCTGCTGGATCTCTTCAGTGCACAGCAAGCTATGCAACAGAGCCGTCCACTTTCCTGTCTCTCTTTCCTTTGTCAAGAAAACGTCCGTTGTATTTCCACTTCTGAGGTGCTCCCATTCGCCTGCGGGCCAGTTTGCACAGCACAAACAATTGGCCTCTGTTCCCACACAGAAAGAGGTAGGACTGAAAGATGCTGCTGGATCTCTTCAGCGCACAGCAAGCTATGCAACAGAGCCGTCCACATTGCTGTCTCTCTTTCCTTTGTCAAGAAAACGTCCGTTGTATTTCCACTTCTGAGGTGCTCCCATTCGCCTGCAGCCCACTTTGCACAGCACAAACAATTGGCCTCTGTTCCCAAACAAAAAGAGGTAGGTCGGAAAGATGCTGCTGGATCTCTTCAGTGCACAGCAAGCTATGCAACAGAGCCGTCCACATTGCTGTCTCTCTTTCCTTTGTCAAGAAAACGTCCGTTGTATTGCCACTTCTGAGGTGCTCCCATTCGCCTGCAGCCCAGTTTGCACAGCACAAACAATTGGCCTCTGTTCCGAAACAAAAAGAGGTAGGACTGAAAGATGCTGCTGGATCTCTTCAGTGCACAGCAAGCTATGCAACAGAGCCGTCCACATTGCTGTCTCTCTTTCCTTTGTCAAGAAAACGTCCGTTGTATTTCCACTTCTGAGGTGCTCCCATTCGCCTGCAGCCCAGTTTGCACAGCACAAACAATTGGCCTCTGTTCCCAAACAAAGAGAGACAGGACTGAAAGATGCTGCTGGATCTCTTCAGTGCACAGCAAGCTATGCAACAGAGCCATCCACATTGCTGTCTCTCTTTCCTTTGTCAAGAAAACATCCGTTGTATTTCCACTTCTGAGGTGCTCCCATTCGCCTGCAGGCCAGTTTGCACAGCACAAACAATTGGCCTCTGTTCCCAAACAAAGAGAGACAGGACTGAAAGATGCTGCTGGATCTCTTCAGTGCACAGCAAGCTATGCAACAGAGCCGTCCACATTGCTGTCTCTCTTTCCTTTGTCAAGAAAACGTCCGTTGTATTTCCACTTCTGAGGTGCTCCCATTCGCCTGCAGGCCAGTTTGCACAGCACAAACAATTGGCCTCTGTTCCCAAACAAAGAGAGACAGGACTGAAAGATGCTGCTGGATCTCTTCAGTGCACAGCAAGCTATGCAACAGAGCCGTCCACATTGCTGTCTCTCTTTCCTTTGTCAAGAAAACGTCCGTTGTATTTCCACTTCTGAGGTGCTCCCATTCGCCTGCGGGCCAGTTTGCACAGCACAAACAATTGGCCTCTGTTCCCAAACAAAAAGAGGTAGGACTGAGAGATGCTGCTGGATCTCTTCAGTGCACAGCAAGCTATGCAACAGAGCCGTCCACATTGCTGTCTCTCTTTCCTTTGTCAAGAAAACGTCCGTTGTATTGCCACTTCTGAGGTGCTCCCGTTTGCCTGCGGGCCAGTTTGCACAGCACGAACAATTGGCCTCTGTTCCCAAACAAAAAGAGGTAGGACTGAAAGATGCTGCTGGATCTCTTCAGTGCACAGCAAGCTATGCAACAGAGCCATCCACATTGCTGTCTCTCTTTCCTTTGTCAAGAAAACGTCCGTTGTATTTCCACTTCTGAGGTGCTCCCATTCGCCTGCGGGCCAGTTTGCACAGCACAAACAATTGGCCTCTGTTCCCACACAGAAAGAGGTAGGACTGAAAGATGCTGCTGGATCTCTTCAGCGCACAGCAAGCTATGCAACAGAGCCGTCCACATTGCTGTCTCTCTTTCCTTTGTCAAGAAAACGTCCGTTGTATTTCCACTTCTGAGGTGCTCCCATTCGCCTGCAGGCCAGTTTGCACAGCACAAACAATTGGCCTCTGTTCCCAAACAAAAAGAGGTAGGTCGGAAAGATGCTGCTGGATCTCTTCAGTGCACAGCAAGCTATGCAACAGAGCCGTCCACATTGCTGTCTCTCTTTCCTTTGTCAAGAAAACGTCCGTTGTATTTCCACTTCATAGGTGCTCCCATTCGCCTGCAGGCCAGTTTGCACAGCACAAACAATTGGCCTCTGTTCCCACACAAAAAGAGGTAGGACTGAAAGATGCTGCTGGATCTCTTCAGTGCACAGCAAGCTATGCAACAGAGCCGTCCACATTGCTGTCTCTCTTTCCTTTGTCAAGAAAACATCCGTTGTATTTCCACTTCTGATGTGCTCCCATTCGCCTGCAGGCCAGTTTGCACAGCACAAACAATTGGCCTCTGTTCCCAAACAAAAAGAGGTAGGACTGAAAGATGCTGCTGGATCTCTTCAGTGCACAGCAAGCTATGCAACAGAGCCGTCCACATTGCTGTCTCTCTTTCCTTTGTCAAGAAAACGTCCGTTGTATTTCCACTTCTGAGGTGCTCCCATTCGCCTGCAGGCCAGTTTGCACAGCACAAACAATTGGCCTCTGTTCCCAAACAAAGAGAGACAGGACTGAAAGATGCTGCTGGATCTCTTCAGTGCACAGCAAGCTATGCAACAGAGCCGTCCACATTGCTGTCTCTCTTTCCTTTGTCAAGAAAACGTCCGTTGTATTTCCACTTCTGAGGTGCTCCCATTCGCCTGCAGGCCAGTTTGCACAGCACAAACAATTGGTCTCTGTTCCCAAACAAAAAGAGGTAGGACTGAAAGATGCTGCTGGATCTCTTCAGTGCACAGCAAGCTATGCAACAGAGCCGTCCACATTGCTGTCTCTCTTTCCTTTGTCAAGAAAACGTCCGTTGTATTTCCACTTCTGAGGTGCTCCCGTTCGCCTGCGGGCCAGTTTGCACAGCACGAACAATTGGCCTCTGTTCCCAAACAAAAAGAGGTAGGACTGAAAGATGCTGCTGGATCTCTTCAGTGCACAGCAAGCTATGCAACAGAGCCGTCCACATTGCTGTCTCTCTTTCCTTTGTCAAGAAAACGTCCGTT
This sequence comes from Amazona ochrocephala, assembly GCA_039720435.1. NCBI lineage: Eukaryota > Metazoa > Chordata > Aves > Psittaciformes > Psittacidae > Amazona > Amazona ochrocephala. Next base: position 82,240,259 of record CM077879.1, on the reverse strand, counting down.
GTATTTCCACTTCTGAGGTGCTCCCGTTCGCCTGCGGGCCAGTTTGCACAGCACGAACAATTGGCCTCTGTTCCCAAACAAAAAGAGGTCGGACTGAAAGATGCTGCTGGATCTCTTCAGTGCACAGCAAGCTATGCAACAGAGCCGTCCACATTGCTGTCTCTCTTTCCTTTGTCAAGAAAACGTCCGTTGTATTTCCACTTCTGAGGTGCTCCCATTCGCCTGCGGGCCAGTTTGCACAGCACAAACAATTGGCCTCTGTTCCCAAACAAAAAGAGGTAGGACTGAAAGATGCTGCTGGATCTCTTCAGTGCACAGCAAGCTATGCAACAGAGCCGTCCACATTGCTGTCTCTCTTTCCTTTGTCAAGAAAACATCCGTTGTATTTCCACTTCTGAGGTGCTCCCGTTTGCCTGCGGGCCAGTTTGCACAGCACGAACAATTGGCCTCTGTTCCCAAACAAAAAGAGGTAGGACTGAAAGATGCTGCTGGATCTCTTCAGTGCACAGCAAGCTATGCAACAGAGCCATCCACATTGCTGTCTCTCTTTCCTTTGTCAAGAAAACGTCCGTTGTATTTCCACTTCTGAGGTGCTCCCGTTCGCCTGCAGGCCAGTTTGCACAGCACAAACAATTGGCCTCTGTTCCCAAACAAAAAGAGGTAGGACTGAAAGATGCTGCTGGATCTCTTCAGTGCACAGCAAGCTATGCAACAGAGCCGTCCACATTGCTGTCTCTCTTTCCTTTGTCAAGAAAACGTCCGTTGTATTTCCACTTCTGAGGTGCTCCCGTTCGCCTGCGGGCCAGTTTGCACAGCACAAACAATTGGCCTCTGTTCCCAAACAAAAAGAGGTAGGACTGAAAGATGCTGCTGGATCTCTTCAGTGCACAGCAAGCTATGCAACAGAGCCGTCCACATTGCTGTCTCTCTTTCCTTTGTCAAGAAAACGTCCGTTGTATTGCCACTTCTGAGGTGCTCCCGTTCGCCTGCGGGCCAGTTTGCACAGCACGAACAATTGGCCTCTGTTCCCAAACAAAAAGAGGTAGGACTGAAAGATGCTGCTGGATCTCTTCAGTGCACAGCAAGCTATGCAACAGAGCCGTCCACATTGCTGTCTCTCTTTCCTTTGTCAAGAAAACGTCCGTTGTATTTCCACTTCTGAGGTGCTCCCATTCGCCTGCGGGCCAGTTTGCACAGCACAAACAATTGGCCTCTGTTCCCACACAAAAAGAGGTAGGACTGAAAGATGCTGCTGGATCTCTTCAGTGCACAACAAGCTATGCAACAGAGCCGTCCACATTGCTGTCTCTCTTTCCTTTGTCAAGAAAACGTCCGTTGTATTTCCACTTCTGAGGTGCTCCCATTCGCCTGCGGGCCAGTTTGCACAGCACAAACAATTGGCCTCTGTTCCCAAACAAAGAGAGACAGGACTGAAAGATGCTGCTGGATCTCTTCAGTGCACAGCAAGCTATGCAACAGAGCCGTCCACTTTCCTGTCTCTCTTTCCTTTGTCAAGAAAACGTCCGTTGTATTTCCACTTCTGAGGTGCTCCCATTCGCCTGCGGGCCAGTTTGCACAGCACAAACAATTGGCCTCTGTTCCCACACAGAAAGAGGTAGGACTGAAAGATGCTGCTGGATCTCTTCAGCGCACAGCAAGCTATGCAACAGAGCCGTCCACATTGCTGTCTCTCTTTCCTTTGTCAAGAAAACGTCCGTTGTATTTCCACTTCTGAGGTGCTCCCATTCGCCTGCGGGCCAGTTTGCACAGCACAAACAATTGGCCTCTGTTCCCAAACAAAAAGAGGTAGGACTGAAAGATGCTGCTGGATCTCTTCAGTGCACAGCAAGCTATGCAACAGAGCCGTCCACATTGCTGTCTCTCTTTCCTTTGTCAAGAAAACGTCCGTTGTATTGCCACTTCTGAGGTGCTCCCATTCGCCTGCAGGCCAGTTTGCACAGCACAAACAATTGGCCTCTGTTCCCACACAAAAAGAGGTAGGACTGAAAGATGCTGCTGGATCTCTTCAGTGCACAGCAAGCTATGCAACAGAGCCATCCACATTGCTGTCTCTCTTTCCTTTGTCAAGAAAACATCCGTTGTATTGCCACTTCTGAGGTGCTCCCATTCGCCTGCAGGCCAGTTTGCACAGCACAAACAATTGGCCTCTGTTCCCAAACAAAAAGAGGTAGGACTGAAAGATGCTGCTGGATCTCTTCAGTGCACAGCAAGCTATGCAACAGAGCCGTCCACATTGCTGTCTCTCTTTCCTTTGTCAAGAAAACGTCCGTTGTATTTCCACTTCTGAGGTGCTCCCATTCGCCTGCAGGCCAGTTTGCACAGCACAAACAATTGGCCTCTGTTCCCAAACAAAGAGAGACAGGACTGAAAGATGCTGCTGGATCTCTTCAGTGCACAGCAAGCTATGCAACAGAGCCGTCCACATTGCTGTCTCTCTTTCCTTTGTCAAGAAAATGTCCGTTGTATTTCCACTTCTGAGGTGCTCCCATTCGCCTGCAGGCCAGTTTGCACAGCACAAACAATTGGCCTCTGTTCCCAAACAGAAAGAGGTAGGACTGAAAGATGCTGCTGGATCTCTTCAGCGCACAGCAAGCTATGCAACAGAGCCGTCCACATTGCTGTCTCTCTTTCCTTTGTCAAGAAAACGTCCGTTGTATTTCCACTTCTGAGGTGCTCCCATTCGCCTGCAGGCCAGTTTGCACAGCACAAACAATTGGCCTCTGTTCCCAAACAAAAAGAGGTAGGTCGGAAAGATGCTGCTGGATCTCTTCAGTGCACAGCAAGCTATGCAACAGAGCCATCCACATTGCTGTCTCTCTTTCCTTTGTCAAGAAAACGTCCGTTGTATTGCCACTTCTGAGGTGCTCCCATTCGTCTGCAGGCCAGTTTGCACAGCACAAACAATTGGCCTCTGTTCCCACACAAAAAGTGGTAGGACTGAAAGATGCTGCTGGATCTCTTCAGTGCACAGCAAGCTATGCAACAGAGCCATCCACATTGCTGTCTCTCTTTCCTTTGTCAAGAAAACATCCGTTGTATTGCCACTTCTGAGGTGCTCCCATTCGCCTGCAGGCCAGTTTGCACAGCACAAACAATTGGCCTCTGTTCCCAAACAAAAAGAGGTAGGACTGAAAGATGCTGCTGGATCTCTTCAGTGCACAGCAAGCTATGCAACAGAGCCGTCCACATTGCTGTCTCTCTTTCCTTTGTCAAGAAAACGTCCGTTGTATTTCCACTTCTGAGGTGCTCCCATTCGCCTGCAGGCCAGTTTGCACAGCACAAACAATTGGCCTCTGTTCCCAAACAAAGAGAGACAGGACTGAAAGATGCTGCTGGATCTCTTCAGTGCACAGCAAGCTATGCAACAGAGCCGTCCACATTGCTGTCTCTCTTTCCTTTGTCAAGAAAACGTCCGTTGTATTTCCACTTCTGAGGTGCTCCCATTCGCCTGCAGGCCAGTTTGCACAGCACAAACAATTGGCCTCTGTTCCCAAACAAAAAGAGGTAGGACTGAAAGATGCTGCTGGATCTCTTCAGTGCACAGCAAGCTATGCAACAGAGCCGTCCACATTGCTGTCTCTCTTTCCTTTGTCAAGAAAACGTCCGTTGTATTTCCACTTCTGAGGTGCTCCCGTTTGCCTGCGGGCCAGTTTGCACAGCACGAACAATTGGCCTCTGTTCCCAAACAAAAAGAGGTAGGACTGAAAGATGCTGCTGGATCTCTTCAGTGCACAGCAAGCTATGCAACAGAGCCATCCACATTGCTGTCTCTCTTTCCTTTGTCAAGAAATCGTCCGTTGTATTGCCACTTCTGAGGTGCTCCCATTCGCCTGCAGGCCAGTTTGCACAGCACGAACAATTGGCCTCTGTTCCCAAACAAAAAGAGGTAGGACTGAAAGATGCTGCTGGATCTCTTCAGTGCACAGCAAGCTATGCAACAGAGCCGTCCACATTGCTGTCTCTCTTTCCTTTGTCAAGAAAACGTCCGTTGTATTTCCACTTCTGAGGTGCTCCCGTTCGCCTGCGGGCCAGTTTGCACAGCACGAACAATTGGCCTCTGTTCCCAAACAAAAAGAGGTAGGACTGAAAGATGCTGCTGGATCTCTTCAGTGCACAGCAAGCTATGCAACAGAGCCGTCCACATTGCTGTCTCTCTTTCCTTTGTCAAGAAAACGTCCGTTGTATTTCCACTTCTGAGGTGCTCCCGTTCGCCTGCGGGCCAGTTTGCACAGCACGAACAATTGGCCTCTGTTCCCAAACAAAAAGAGGTAGGACTGAAAGATGCTGCTGGATCTCTTCAGTGCACAGCAAGCTATGCAACAGAGCCGTCCACATTGCTGTCTCTCTTTCCTTTGTCAAGAAAACGTCCGTTGTATTTCCACTTCTGAGGTGCTCCCATTCGCCTGCAGGCCAGTTTGCACAGCACAAACAATTGGCCTCTGTTCCCACACAAAAAGAGGTAGGACTGAAAGATGCTGCTGGATCTCTTCAGTGCACAGCAAGCTATGCAACAGAGCCGTCCACATTGCTGTCTCTCTTTCCTTTGTCAAGAAAACGTCCGTTGTATTGCCACTTCTGAGGTGCTCACATTTGCCTGCAGGCCAGTTTGCACAGCACAAACAATTGGCCTCTGTTCCCAAACAAAAAGAGGTAGGACTGAAAGATGCTGCTGGATCTCTTCAGTGCACAGCAAGCTATGCAACAGAGCCGTCCACATTGCTGTCTCTCTTTCCTTTGTCAAGAAAACATCCGTTGTATTGCCACTTCTGAGGTGCTCCCATTCGCCTGCAGGCCAGTTTGCACAGCACAAACAATTGGCCTCTGTTCCCGCACAAAAAGTGGTAGGACTGAAAGATGCTGCTGGATCTCTTCAGTGCACAGCAAGCTATGCAACAGAGCCATCCACATTGCTGTCTCTCTTTCCTTTGTCAAGAAAACGTCCGTTGTATTTCCACTTCTGAGGTGCTCCCATTCGCCTGCGGGCCAGTTTGCACAGCACGAACAATTGGCCTCTGTTCCCAAACAAAAAGAGGTAGGACTGAAAGATGCTGCTGGATCTCTTCAGTGCACAGCAAGCTATGCAACAGAGCCGTCCACATTGCTGTCTCTCTTTCCTTTGTCAAGAAAACGTCCGTTGTATTTCCACTTCTGAGGTGCTCCCGTTCGCCTGCAGGCCAGTTTGCACAGCACGAACAATTGGCCTCTGTTCCCAAACAAAAAGAGGTAGGACTGAAAGATGCTGCTGGATCTCTTCAGTGCACAGCAAGCTATGCAACAGAGCCGTCCACATTGCTGTCTCTCTTTCCTTTGTCAAGAAAACGTCCGTTGTATTTCCACTTCTGAGGTGCTCCCGTTCGCCTGCGGGCCAGTTTGCACAGCACGAACAATTGGCCTCTGTTCCCAAACAAAAAGAGGTAGGACTGAAAGATGCTGCTGGATCTCTTCAGTGCACAGCAAGCTATGCAACAGAGCCGTCCACATTGCTGTCTCTCTTTCCTTTGTCAAGAAAACGTCCGTTGTATTTCCACTTCTGAGGTGCTCCCATTCGCCTGCAGGCCAGTTTGCACAGCACAAACAATTGGCCTCTGTTCCCACACAAAAAGAGGTAGGACTGAAAGATGCTGCTGGATCTCTTCAGTGCACAGCAAGCTATGCAACAGAGCCGTCCACATTGCTGTCTCTCTTTCCTTTGTCAAGAAAACGTCCGTTGTATTGCCACTTCTGAGGTGCTCCCATTCGCCTGCGGGCCAGTTTGCACAGCACAAACAATTGGCCTCTGTTCCCAAACAGAAAGAGGTAGGACTGAAAGATGCTGCTGGATCTCTTCAGCGCACAGCAAGCTATGCAACAGAGCCGTCCACATTGCTGTCTCTCTTTCCTTTGTCAAGAAAACGTCCGTTGTATTTCCACTTCTGAGGTGCTCCCATTCGCCTGCAGGCCAGTTTGCACAGCACAAACAATTGGCCTCTGTTCCCAAACAAAAAGAGGTAGGTCTGAAAGATGCTGCTGGATCTCTTCAGTGCACAGCAAGCTATGCAACAGAGCCGTCCACATTGCTGTCTCTCTTTCCTTTGTCAAGAAAACATCCGTTGTATTGCCACTTCTGAGGTGCTCCCATTCGCCTGCAGGCCAGTTTGCACAGCACAAACAATTGGCCTCTGTTCCCGCACAAAAAGTGGTAGGACTGAAAGATGCTGCTGGATCTCTTCAGTGCACAGCAAGCTATGCAACAGAGCCATCCACATTGCTGTCTCTCTTTCCTTTGTCAAGAAAACATCCGTTGTATTGACACTTCTGAGGTGCTCCCATTCGCCTGCGGGCCAGTTTGCACAGCACAAACAATTGGCCTCTGTTCCCACACAAAAAGAGGTAGGACTGAAAGATGCTGCTGGATCTCTTCAGTGCACAGCAAGCTATGCAACAGAGCCGTCCACATTGCTGTCTCTCTTTCCTTTGTCAAGAAAACCTCCGTTGCATTGCCACTTCTGAGGTGCTCCCATTCGCCTGCAGGCCAGTTTGCACAGCACAAACAATTGGCCTCTGTTCCCAAACAAAGAGAGACAGGACTGAAAGATGCTGCTGGATCTCTTCAGTGCACAGCAAGCTATGCAACAGAGCCGTCCACATTGCTGTCTCTCTTTCCTTTGTCAAGAAAACGTCCGTTGTATTTCCACTTCTGAGGTGCTCCCATTCGCCTGCGGGCCAGTTTGCACAGCACAAACAATTGGCCTCTGTTCCCAAACAAAAAGAGGTAGGACTGAAAGATGCTGCTGGATCTCTTCAGTGCACAGCAAGCTATGCAACAGAGCCGTCCACATTGCTGTCTCTCTTTCCTTTGTCAAGAAAACGTCCGTTGTATTTCCACTTCTGAGGTGCTCCCATTCGCCTGCAGCTCAGTTTGCACAGCACAAACAATTGGCCTCTGTTCCCAAACAAAAAGAGGTAGGACTGAAAGATGCTGCTGGATCTCTTCAGTGCACAGCAAGCTATGCAACAGAGCCGTCCACATTGCTGTCTCTCTTTCCTTTGTCAAGAAAACGTCCGTTGTATTTCCACTTCTGAGGTGCTCCCATTCGCCTGCAGGCCAGTTTGCACAGCACAAACAATTGGCCTCTGTTCCCAAACAAAAAGAGGTAGGACTGAAAGATGCTGCTGGATCTCTTCAGTGCACAGCAAGCTATGCAACAGAGCCGTCCACATTGCTGTCTCTCTTTCCTTTGTCAAGAAAACGTCCGTTGTATTTCCACTTCTGAGGTGCTCCCATTCGCCTGCGGGCCAGTTTGCACAGCACAAACAATTGGCCTCTGTTCCCACACAGAAAGAGGTAGGACTGAAAGATGCTGCTGGATCTCTTCAGTGCACAGCAAGCTATGCAACAGAGCCGTCCACATTGCTGTCTCTCTTTCCTTTGTCAAGAAAACGTCCGTTGTATTTCCACTTCTGAGGTGCTCCCATTCGCCTGCAGGCCAGTTTGCACAGCACAAACAATTGGCCTCTGTTCCCAAACAAAAAGAGGTTGGTCGGAAAGATGCTGCTGGATCTCTTCAGTGCACAGCAAGCTATGCAACAGAGCCGTCCACATTGCTGTCTCTCTTTCCTTTGTCAAGAAAACGTCCGTTGTATTGCCACTTCTGAGGTGCTCCCATTCGTCTGCAGGCCAGTTTGCACAGCACAAACAATTGGCCTCTGTTCCCACACAAAAAGAGGTAGGACTGAAAGATGCTGCTGGATCTCTTCAGTGCACAGCAAGCTATGCAACAGAGCCATCCACATTGCTGTCTCTCTTTCCTTTGTCAAGAAAACATCCGTTGTATTGCCACTTCTGAGGTGCTCCCATTCGCCTGCAGCTCAGTTTGCACAGCACAAACAATTGGCCTCTGTTCCCAAACAAAAAGAGGTAGGACTGAAAGATGCTGCTGGATCTCTTCAGTGCACAGCAAGCTATGCAACAGAGCCGTCCACATTGCTGTCTCTCTTTCCTTTGTCAAGAAAACGTCCGTTGTATTTCCACTTCTGAGGTGCTCCCATTCGCCTGCAGGCCAGTTTGCACAGCACAAACAATTGGCCTCTGTTCCCAAACAAAGAGAGACAGGACTGAAAGATGCTGCTGGATCTCTTCAGTGCACAGCAAGCTATGCAACAGAGCCGTCCACATTGCTGTCTCTCTTTCCTTTGTCAAGAAAACGCCCGTTGTATTTCCACTTCTGAGGTGCTCCCATTCGCCTGCGGGCCAGTTTGCACAGCACAAACAATTGGCCTCTGTTCCCAAACAAAAAGAGGTAGGACTGAAAGATGCTGCTGGATCTCTTCAGTGCACAGCAAGCTATGCAACAGAGCCGTCCACATTGCTGTCTCTCTTTCCTTTGTCAAGAAAACGTCCGTTGTATTTCCACTTCTGAGGTGCTCCCGTTTGCCTGCGGGCCAGTTTGCACAGCACGAACAATTGGCCTCTGTTCCCAAACAAAAAGAGGTCGGACTGAAAGATGCTGCTGGATCTCTTCAGTGCACAGCAAGCTATGCAACAGAGCCGTCCACATTGCTGTCTCTCTTTCCTTTGTCAAGAAAACGTCCGTTGTATTTCCACTTCTGAGGTGCTCCCATTCGCCTGCGGGCCAGTTTGCACAGCACAAACAATTGGCCTCTGTTCCCAAACAAAAAGAGGTAGGACTGAAAGATGCTGCTGGATCTCTTCAGTGCACAGCAAGCTATGCAACAGAGCCGTCCACATTGCTGTCTCTCTTTCCTTTGTCAAGAAAACGTCCGTTGTATTTCCACTTCTGAGGTGCTCCCGTTTGCCTGCGGGCCAGTTTGCACAGCACGAACAATTGGCCTCTGTTCCCAAACAAAAAGAGGTAGGACTGAAAGATGCTGCTGGATCTCTTCAGTGCACAGCAAGCTATGCAACAGAGCCATCCACATTGCTGTCTCTCTTTCCTTTGTCAAGAAAACGTCCGTTGTATTGACACTTCTGAGGTGCTCCCATTCGCCTGCAGGCCAGTTTGCACAGCACAAACAATTGGCCTCTGTTCCCAAACAAAAAGAGGTAGGACTGAAAGATGCTGCTGGATCTCTTCAGTGCACAGCAAGCTATGCAACAGAACCGTCCACATTGCTGTCTCTCTTTCCTTTGTCAAGAAAACGTCCGTTGTATTGCCACTTCTGAGGTGCTCCCGTTCGCCTGCGGGCCAGTTTGCACAGCACGAACAATTGGCCTCTGTTCCCAAACAAAGAGAGACAGGACTGAAAGATGCTGCTGGATCTCTTCAGTGCACAGCAAGCTATGCAACAGAGCCGTCCACATTGCTGTCTCTCTTTCCTTTGTCAAGAAAACGTCCGCTGTATTTCCACTTCTGAGGTGCTCCCGTTCGCCTGCGGGCCAGTTTGCACAGCACGAACAATTGGCCTCTGTTCCCAAACAAAAAGAGGTCGGACTGAAAGATGCTGCTGGATCTCTTAAGTGCACAGCAAGCTATGCAACAGAGCCGTCCACATTGCTGTCTCTCTTTCCTTTGTCAAGAAAACGTCCGTTGTATTGCCACTTCTGAGGTGCTCCCATTCGCCTGCAGGCCAGTTTGCACAGCACAAACAATTGGCCTCTGTTCCCAAACAAAAAGAGGTAGGACTGAAAGATGCTGCTGGATCTCTTCAGTGCACAGCAAGCTATGCAACAGAGCCGTCCACATTGCTGTCTCTCTTTCCTTTGTCAAGAAAACGTCCGTTGTATTTCCACTTCTGAGGTGCTCCCGTTTGCCTGCGGGCCAGTTTGCACAGCACGAACAATTGGCCTCTGTTCCCAAACAAAAAGAGGTAGGACTGAAAGATGCTGCTGGATCTCTTCAGTGCACAGCAAGCTATGCAACAGAGCCATCCACATTGCTGTCTCTCTTTCCTTTGTCAAGAAAACGTCTGTTGTATTGCCACTTCTGAGGTGCTCCCATTCGCCTGCGGGCCAGTTTGCACAGCACAAACAATTGGCCTCTGTTCCCAAACAAAAAGAGGTAGGACTGAAAGATGCTGCTGGATCTCTTCAGTGCACAGCAAGCTATGCAACAGAGCCGTCCACATTGCTGTCTCTCTTTCCTTTGTCAAGAAAACGTCCGTTGTATTTCCACTTCTGAGGTGCTCCCGTTCGCCTGCGGGCCAGTTTGCACAGCACGAACAATTGGCCTCTGTTCCCAAACAAAAAGAGGTAGGACTGAAAGATGCTGCTGGATCTCTTCAGTGCACAGCAAGCTATGCAACAGAGCCGTCCACATTGCTGTCTCTCTTTCCTTTGTCAAGAAAACGTCCGTTGTATTTCCACTTCTGAGGTGCTCCCGTTCGCCTGCGGGCCAGTTTGCACAGCACGAACAATTGGCCTCTGTTCCCAAACAAAAAGAGGTAGGACTGAAAGATGCTGCTGGATCTCTTCAGTGCACAGCAAGCTATGCAACAGAGCCGTCCACATTGCTGTCTCTCTTTCCTTTGTCAAGAAAACGTCCGTTGTATTTCCACTTCTGAGGTGCTCCCGTTCGCCTGCAGGCCAGTTTGCACAGCACGAACAATTGGCCTCTGTTCCCAAACAAAAAGAGGTAGGACTGAAAGATGCTGCTGGATCTCTTCAGTGCACAGCAAGCTATGCAACAGAGCCGTCCACATTGCTGTCTCTCTTTCCTTTGTCAAGAAAACGTCCGTTGTATTTCCACTTCCGAGGTGCTCCCATTCGCCTGCAGGCCAGTTTGCACAGCACAAACAATTGGCCTCTGTTCCCAAACAAAAAGAGGTAGGTCTGAAAGATGCTGCTGGATCTCTTCAGTGCACAGCAAGCTATGCAACAGAGCCGTCCACATTGCTGTCTCTCTTTCCTTTGTCAAGAAAACATCCGTTGTATTTCCACTTCTGAGGTGCTCCCATTCGCCTGCAGGCCAGTTTGCACAGCACAAACAATTGGCCTCTGTTCCCGCACAAAAAGTGGTAGGACTGAAAGATGCTGCTGGATCTCTTCAGTGCACAGCAAGCTATGCAACAGAGCCATCCACATTGCTGTCTCTCTTTCCTTTGTCAAGAAAACATCCGTTGTATTGACACTTCTGAGGTGCTCCCATTCGCCTGCGGGCCAGTTTGCACAGCACAAACAATTGGCCTCTGTTCCCACACAAAAAGAGGTAGGACTGAAAGATGCTGCTGGATCTCTTCAGTGCACAGCAAGCTATGCAACAGAGCCGTCCACATTGCTGTCTCTCTTTCCTTTGTCAAGAAAACGTCTGTTGTATTGCCACTTCTGAGGTGCTCCCATTCGCCTGCGGGCCAGTTTGCACAGCACAAACCATTGGCCTCTGTTCCCAAACCAAAAGAGGTAGGACTGAAAGATGCTGCTGGATCTCTTCAGTGCACAGCAAGCTATGCAACAGAGCCGTCCACATTGCTGTCTCTCTTTCCTTTGTCAAGAAAACGTCCGTTGTATTTCCACTTCTGAGGTGCTCCCATTCGCCTGCAGCTCAGTTTGCACAGCACAAACAATTGGCCTCTGTTCCCAAACAAAAAGAGGTAGGACTGAAAGATGCTGCTGGATCTCTTCAGTGCACAGCAAGCTATGCAACAGAGCCGTCCACATTGCTGTCTCTCTTTCCTTTGTCAAGAAAACGTCCGTTGTATTTCCACTTCTGAGGTGCTCCCATTCGCCTGCAGGCCAGTTTGCACAGCACAAACAATTGGCCTCTGTTCCCAAACAAAAAGAGGTAGGACTGAAAGATGCTGCTGGATCTCTTCAGTGCACAGCAAGCTATGCAACAGAGCCGTCCACATTGCTGTCTCTCTTTCCTTTGTCAAGAAAACGTCCGTTGTATTGCCACTTCTGAGGTGCTCCCATTCGCCTGCGGGCCAGTTTGCACAGCACAAACAATTGGCCTCTGTTCCCAAACAAAAAGAGGTAGGACTGAAAGATGCTGCTGGATCTCTTCAGTGCACAGCAAGCTATGCAACAGAGCCGTCCACATTGCTGTCTCTCTTTCCTTTGTCAAGAAAACGTCCGTTGTATTTCCACTTCTGAGGTGCTCCCGTTCGCCTGCGGGCCAGTTTGCACAGCACGAACAATTGGCCTCTGTTCCCAAACAAAAAGAGGTAGGACTGAAAGATGCTGCTGGATCTCTTCAGTGCACAGCAAGCTATGCAACAGAGCCGTCCACATTGCTGTCTCTCTTTCCTTTGTCAAGAAAACGTCCGTTGTATTTCCACTTCTGAGGTGCTCCCGTTCGCCTGCGGGCCAGTTTGCACAGCACGAACAATTGGCCTCTGTTCCCAAACAAAAAGAGGTAGGACTGAAAGATGCTGCTGGATCTCTTCAGTGCACAGCAAGCTATGCAACAGAGCCGTCCACATTGCTGTCTCTCTTTCCTTTGTCAAGAAAACGTCCGTTGTATTTCCACTTCTGAGGTGCTCCCATTCGCCTGCAGGCCAGTTTGCACAGCACAAACAATTGGCCTCTGTTCCCAAACAAAAAGAGGTAGGTCTGAAAGATGCTGCTGGATCTCTTCAGTGCACAGCAAGCTATGCAACAGAGCCGTCCACATTGCTGTCTCTCTTTCCTTTGTCAAGAAAACATCCGTTGTATTTCCACTTCTGAGGTGCTCCCATTCGCCTGCAGGCCAGTTTGCACAGCACAAACAATTGGCCTCTGTTCCCGCACAAAAAGTGGTAGGACTGAAAGATGCTGCTGGATCTCTTCAGTGCACAGCAAGCTATGCAACAGAGCCATCCACATTGCTGTCTCTCTTTCCTTTGTCAAGAAAACATCCGTTGTATTGACACTTCTGAGGTGCTCCCATTCGCCTGCGGGCCAGTTTGCACAGCACAAACAATTGGCCTCTGTTCCCACACAAAAAGAGGTAGGACTGAAAGATGCTGCTGGATCTCTTCAGTGCACAGCAAGCTATGCAACAGAGCCGTCCACATTGCTGTCTCTCTTTCCTTTGTCAAGAAAACGTCTGTTGTATTGCCACTTCTGAGGTGCTCCCATTCGCCTGCGGGCCAGTTTGCACAGCACAAACAATTGGCCTCTGTTCCCAAACCAAAAGAGGTAGGACTGAAAGATGCTGCTGGATCTCTTCAGTGCACAGCAAGCTATGCAACAGAGCCGTCCACATTGCTGTCTCTCTTTCCTTTGTCAAGAAAACGTCCGTTGTATTTCCACTTCTGAGGTGCTCCCATTCGCCTGCAGCTCAGTTTGCACAGCACAAACAATTGGCCTCTGTTCCCAAACAAAAAGAGGTAGGACTGAAAGATGCTGCTGGATCTCTTCAGTGCACAGCAAGCTATGCAACAGAGCCGTCCACATTGCTGTCTCTCTTTCCTTTGTCAAGAAAACGTCCGTTGTATTTCCACTTCTGAGGTGCTCCCATTCGCCTGCGGGCCAGTTTGCACAGCACAAACAATTGGCCTCTGTTCCCACACAAAAAGAGGTAGGACTGAAAGATGCTGCTGGATCTCTTCAGTGCACAGCAAGCTATGCAACAGAGCCGTCCACATTGCTGTCTCTCTTTCCTTTGTCAAGAAAACGTCTGTTGTATTGCCACTTCTGAGGTGCTCCCATTCGCCTGCGGGCCAGTTTGCACAGCACAAACAATTGGCCTCTGTTCCCAAACCAAAAGAGGTAGGACTGAAAGATGCTGCTGGATCTCTTCAGTGCACAGCAAGCTATGCAACAGAGCCGTCCACATTGCTGTCTCTCTTTCCTTTGTCAAGAAAACGTCCGTTGTATTTCCACTTCTGAGGTGCTCCCATTCGCCTGCAGCTCAGTTTGCACAGCACAAACAATTGGCCTCTGTTCCCAAACAAAAAGAGGTAGGACTGAAAGATGCTGCTGGATCTCTTCAGTGCACAGCAAGCTATGCAACAGAGCCGTCCACATTGCTGTCTCTCTTTCCTTTGTCAAGAAAACGTCCGTTGTATTTCCACTTCTGAGGTGCTCCCATTCGCCTGCAGGCCAGTTTGCACAGCACAAACAATTGGCCTCTGTTCCCAAACAAAAAGAGGTAGGACTGAAAGATGCTGCTGGATCTCTTCAGTGCACAGCAAGCTATGCAACAGAGCCGTCCACATTGCTGTCTCTCTTTCCTTTGTCAAGAAAACGTCCGTTGTATTGCCACTTCTGAGGTGCTCCCATTCGCCTGCGGGCCAGTTTGCACAGCACAAACAATTGGCCTCTGTTCCCAAACAAAAAGAGGTAGGACTGAAAGATGCTGCTGGATATCTTCAGTGCACAGCAAGCTATGCAACAGAGCCATCCACATTGCTGACTCTCTTTCCTTTGTCAAGAAAACGTCCGTTGTATTGCCACTTCTGAGGTGCTCCCATTCGCCTGCAGGCCAGTTTGCACAGCACAAACAATTGGCCTCTGTTCCCACACAAAAAGAGGTAGGACTGAAAGATGCTGCTGGATCTCTTCAGTGCACAGCAAGCTATGCAACAGAGCCGTCCACATTGCTGTCTCTCTTTCCTTTGTCAAGAAAACGTCCGTTGTATTTCCACTTCTGAGGTGCTCCCATTCGCCTGCGGGCCAGTTTGCACAGCACAAACAATTGGCCTCTGTTCCCAAAAAAAAAGTGGTAGGACTGAAAGATGCTGCTGGATCTCTTCAGTGCACAGCAAGCTATGCAACAGAGCCATCCACATTGCTGTCTCTCTTTCCTTTGTCAAGAAAACGTCCGTTGTATTGCCACTTCTGAGGTGCTCCCATTCGCCTGCAGGCCAGTTTGCACAGCACAAACAATTGGTCTCTGTTCCCAAAAAAAAAGTGTCAGGACTGAAAGATGCTGCTGGATCTCTTCAGTGCACAGCAAGCTATGCAACAGAGCCATCCACATTGCTGTCTCTCTTTCCTTTGTCAAGAAAACGTCCGTTGTATTGCCACTTCTGAGGTGCTCCCATTCGCCTGCGGGCCAGTTTGCACAGCACAAACAATTGGCCTCTGTTCCCAAACAGAAAGAGGTAGGACTGAAAGATGCTGCTGGATCTCTTCAGTGCACAGCAAGCTATGCAACAGAGCCGTCCACATTGCTGTCTCTCTTTCCTTTGTCAAGAAAACGTCCGTTGTATTTCCACTTCTGAGGTGCTCCCGTTCGCCTGCGGGCCAGTTTGCACAGCACGAACAATTGGCCTCTGTTCCCAAACAAAAAGAGGTAGGACTGAAAGATGCTGCTGGATCTCTTCAGTGCACAGCAAGCTATGCAACAGAGCCGTCCACATTGCTGTCTCTCTTTCCTTTGTCAAGAAAACGTCCGTTGTATTTCCACTTCTGAGGTGCTCCCGTTCGCCTGCGGGCCAGTTTGCACAGCACGAACAATTGGCCTCTGTTCCCAAACAAAAAGACGTAGGACTGAAAGATGCTGCTGGATCTCTTCAGTGCACAGCAAGCTATGCAACAGAGCCGTCCACATTGCTGTCTCTCTTTCCTTTGTCAAGAAAACGTCCGTTGTATTTCCACTTCTGAGGTGCTCCCATTCGCCTGCAGGCCAGTTTGCACAGCACAAACAATTGGCCTCTGTTCCCAAACAAAAAGAGGTAGGTCTGAAAGATGCTGCTGGATCTCTTCAGTGCACAGCAAGCTATGCAACAGAGCCGTCCACATTGCTGTCTCTCTTTCCTTTGTCAAGAAAACATCCGTTGTATTTCCACTTCTGAGGTGCTCCCATTCGCCTGCAGGCCAGTTTGCACAGCACAAACAATTGGCCTCTGTTCCCGCACAAAAAGTGGTAGGACTGAAAGATGCTGCTGGATCTCTTCAGTGCACAGCAAGCTATGCAACAGAGCCGTCCACATTGCTGTCTCTCTTTCCTTTGTCAAGAAAACGTCCGTTGTATTGCCACTTCTGAGGTGCTCCCATTCGCCTGCGGGCCAGTTTGCACAGCACAAACAATTGGCCTCTGTTCCCAAACAAAAAGAGGTAGGACTGAAAGATGCTGCTGGATATCTTCAGTGCACAGCAAGCTATGCAACAGAGCCATCCACATTGCTGTCTCTCTTTCCTTTGTCAAGAAAACGTCCGTTGTATTGCCACTTCTGAGGTGCTCCCATTCGCCTGCAGGCCAGTTTGCACAGCACAAACAATTGGCCTCTGTTCCCACACAAAAAGAGGTAGGACTGAAAGATGCTGCTGGATCTCTTCAGTGCACAGCAAGCTATGCAACAGAGCCGTCCACATTGCTGTCTCTCTTTCCTTTGTCAAGAAAACGTCCGTTGTATTTCCACTTCTGAGGTGCTCCCATTCGCCTGCGGGCCAGTTTGCACAGCACAAACAATTGGCCTCTGTTCCCAAAAAAAAAGTGGTAGGACTGAAAGATGCTGCTGGATCTCTTCAGTGCACAGCAAGCTATGCAACAGAGCCATCCACATTGCTGTCTCTCTTTCCTTTGTCAAGAAAACGTCCGTTGTATTGCCACTTCTGAGGTGCTCCCATTCGCCTGCAGGCCAGTTTGCACAGCACAAACAATTGGTCTCTGTTCCCAAAAAAAAAGTGTCAGGACTGAAAGATGCTGCTGGATCTCTTCAGTGCACAGCAAGCTATGCAACAGAGCCATCCACATTGCTGTCTCTCTTTCCTTTGTCAAGAAAACGTCCGTTGTATTGCCACTTCTGAGGTGCTCCCATTCGCCTGCGGGCCAGTTTGCACAGCACAAACAATTGGCCTCTGTTCCCAAACAGAAAGAGGTAGGACTGAAAGATGCTGCTGGATCTCTTCAGTGCACAGCAAGCTATGCAACAGAGCCGTCCACATTGCTGTCTCTCTTTCCTTTGTCAAGAAAACGTCCGTTGTATTGCCACTTCTGAGGTGCTCCCGTTCGCCTGCAGGCCAGTTTGCACAGCACAAACAATTGGCCTCTGTTCCCACACAAAGAGAGACAGGACTGAAAGATGCTGCTGGATCTCTTCAGTGCACAGCAAGCTATGCAACAGAGCCGTCCACATTGCTGTCTCTCTTTCCATTGTCAAGAAAACGTCCGTTGTGTTGCCACTTCTGAGGTGCTCCCATTCGCCTGCAGGCCAGTTTGCACAGCACAAACAATTGGCCTCTGTTCCAAAACAAAAAGAGGTAGGACTGAAAGATGCTGCTGGATCTCTTCAGTGCACAGCAAGCTATGCAACAGAGCCGTCCACATTGCTGTCTCTCTTTCCTTTGTCAAGAAAACGTCCGTTGTATTGCCACTTCTGAGGTGCTCCCATTCGCCTGCAGGCCAGTTTGCACAGCACAAACAATTGGCCTCTGTTCCCAAACAAAAAGAGGTAGGACTGAAAGATGCTGCTGGATCTCTTCAGTGCACAGCAAGCTATGCAACAGAGCCGTCCACATTGCTGTCTCTCTTTCCTTTGTCAAGAAAACGTCCGTTGTATTTCCACTTCTGAGGTGCTCCCATTCGCCTGCGGGCCAGTTTGCACAGCACAAACAATTGGCCTCTGTTCCCAAACAAAGAGAGACAGGACTGAAAGATGCTGCTGGATCTCTTCAGTGCACAGCAAGCTATGCAACAGAGCCATCCACATTGCTGTCTCTCTTTCCTTTGTCAAGAAAACGTCCGTTGTATTTCCACTTCTGAGGTGCTCCCATTCGCCTGCGGGCCAGTTTGCACAGCACTAACAATTGGCCTCTGTTCCCAAACAAAAAGAGGTAGGACTGAAAGATGCTGCTGGATCTCTTCAGTGCACAGCAAGCTATGCAACAGAGCCGTCCACATTGCTGTCTCTCTTTCCTTTGTCAAGAAAACGTCCTTTGTATTTCCACTTCTGAGGTGCTCCCATTCGCCTGCGGGCCAGTTTGCACAGCACAAACAATTGGCCTCTGTTCCCAAACAAAGAGAGACAGGACTGAAAGATGCTGCTGGATATCTTCAGCGCACAGCAAGCTATGCAACAGAGCCGTCCACATTGCTGTCTCTCTTTCCTTTGTCAAGAAAACGTCCGTTGTATTTCCACTTCTGAGGTGCTCCCATTCGCCTGCAGGCCAGTTTGCACAGCACAAACAATTGGCCTCTGTTCCCAAACAAAGAGAGGTAGGACTGAAAGATGCTGCTGGATCTCTTCAGTGCACAGCAAGCTATGCAACAGAGCCGTCCACATTGCTGTCTCTCTTTCCTTTGTCAAGAAAACGTCCGTTGTATTGCCACTTCTGAGGTGCTCCCATTCGCCTGCAGGCCAGTTTGCACAGCACAAACAATTGGCCTCTGTTCCCAAACAAAAAGAGGTAGGACTGAAAGATGCTGCTGGATCTCTTCAGTGCACAGCAAGCTATGCAACAGAGCCGTCCACATTGCTGTCTCTCTTTCCTTTGTCAAGAAAACGTCCGTTGTATTTCCACTTCTGAGGTGCTCCCATTCGCCTGCAGGCCAGTTTGCACAGCACAAACAATTGGCCTCTGTTCCCAAACAAAAAGAGGTAGGACTGAAAGATGCTGCTGGATCTCTTCAGTGCACAGCAAGCTATGCAACAGAGCCGTCCACATTGCTGTCTCTCTTTCCTTTGTCAAGAAAACGTCCGTTGTATTGCCACTTCTGAGGTGCTCCCATTCGCCTGCAGGCCAGTTTGCACAGCACAAACAATTGGCCTCTGTTCCCAAACCAAAAGAGGTAGGACTGAAAGATGCTGCTGGATCTCTTCAGTGCACAGCAAGCTATGCAACAGAGCCGTCCACATGGCTGTCTCTCTTTCCTTTGTCAAGAAAACGTCCGTTGTATTGCCACTTCTGAGGTGCTCCCATTCGCCTGCAGGCCAGTTTGCACAGCACAAACAATTGGCCTCTGTTCCCAAAAAAAAAGTGGTAGGACTGAAAGATGCTGCTGGATCTCTTCAGTGCACAGCAAGCTATGCAACAGAGCCGTCCACATTGCTGTCTCTCTTTCCTTTGTCAAGAAAACGTCCGTTGTATTTCCACTTCTGAGGTGCTCCCATTCGCCTGCAGCTCAGTTTGCACAGCACAAACAATTGGCCTCTGTTCCCAAACAAAAAGAGGTAGGTCTGAAAGATGCTGCTGGATCTCTTCAGTGCACAGCAAGCTATGCAACAGAGCCGTCCACATTGCTGTCTCTCTTTCCTTTGTCAAGAAAACGTCCGTTGTATTTCCACTTCTGAGGTGCTCCCATTCGCCTGCGGGCCAGTTTGCACAGCACAAACAATTGGCCTCTGTTCCCAAACAAAAAGAGGTAGGACTGAAAGATGCTGCTGGATCTCTTCAGTGCACAGCAAGCTATGCAACAGAGCCATCCACATTGCTGTCTCTCTTTCCTTTGTCAAGAAAACGTCCGTTGTATTTCCACTTCTGAGGTGCTCCCGTTCGCCTGCAGGCCAGTTTGCACAGCACCAACAATTGGCCTCTGTTCCCAAACAAAAAGAGGTAGGACTGAAAGATGCTGCTGGATCTCTTCAGTGCACAGCAAGCTATGCAACAGAGCCGTCCACATTGCTGTCTCTCTTTCCTTTGTCAAGAAAACGTCCGTTGTATTGCCACTTCTGAGGTGCTCCCATTCGCCTGCAGGCCAGTTTGCACAGCACAAACAATTGGCCTCTGTTCCCAAACAAAGAGAGACAGGACTGAAAGATGCTGCTGGATCTCTTCAGTGCACAGCAAGCTATGCAACAGAGCCGTCCACATTGCTGTCTCTCTTCCTTTGTCAAGAAAACGTCCGTTGTATTTCCACTTCTGAGGTGCTCCCATTCGCCTGCAGGCCAGTTTGCACAGCACAAACAATTGGCCTCTGTTCCCACACAAAAAGTGGTAGGACTGAAAGATGCTGCTGGATCTCTTCAGTGCACAGCAAGCTATGCAACAGAGCCGTCCACATTGCTGTCTCTCTTTCCTTTGTCAAGAAAACGTCCGTTGTATTTCCACTTCTGAGGTGCTCCCATTCGCCTGCGGGCCAGTTTGCACAGCACAAACAATTGGCCTCTGTTCCCACACAAAAAGAGGTAGGACTGAAAGATGCTGCTGGATCTCTTCAGTGCACAGCAAGCTATGCAACAGAGCCGTCCACATTGCTGTCTCTCTTTCCTTTGTCAAGAAAACGTCCGTTGTATTTCCACTTCTGAGGTGCTCCCATTCGCCTGCGGGCCAGTTTGCACAGCACAAACAATTGGCCTCTGTTCCCAAACAAAAAGAGGTAGGACTGAAAGATGCTGCTGGATCTCTTCAGTGCACAGCAAGCTATGCAACAGAGCCGTCCACATTGCTGTCTCTCTTTCCTTTGTCAAGAAAACGTCCGTTGTATTGCCACTTCTGAGGTGCTCCCATTCGCCTGCAGGCCAGTTTGCACAGCACAAACAATTGGCCTCTGTTCCCAAACAAAAAGAGGTAGGACTGAAAGATGCTGCTGGATCTCTTCAGTGCACAGCAAGCTATGCAACAGAGCCGTCCACATTGCTGTCTCTCTTTCCTTTGTCAAGAAAACGTCCGTTGTATTTCCACTTCTGAGGTGCTCCCATTCGCCTGCGGGCCAGTTTGCACAGCACAAACAATTGGCCTCTGTTCCCACACAAAAAGAGGTAGGACTGAAAGATGCTGCTGGATCTCTTCAGTGCACAGCAAGCTATACAACAGAGCCGTCCACACTGCTGTCTCTCTTTCCTTTGTCAAGAAAACGTCCGTTGTATTTCCACTTCTGAGGTGCTCCCATTCGCCTGCAGGCCAGTTTGCACAGCACAAACAATTGGCCTCTGTTCCCAAACAAAAAGAGGTAGGACTGAAAGATGCTGCTGGATCTCTTAAGTGCACAGCAAGCTATGCAACAGAGCCGTCCACATTGC
Organism: Amazona ochrocephala; assembly: GCA_039720435.1. Taxonomy (NCBI): domain Eukaryota; kingdom Metazoa; phylum Chordata; class Aves; order Psittaciformes; family Psittacidae; genus Amazona; species Amazona ochrocephala. The sequence goes on along the minus strand of CM077879.1, from coordinate 82,219,475 downwards.
TGTCTCTCTTTCCTTTGTCAAGAAAACGTCCGTTGTATTTCCACTTCTGAGGTGCTCCCATTCGCCTGCAGGCCAGTTTGCACAGCACAAACAATTGGCTTCTGTTCCCAAACAAAGAGAGACAGGACTGAAAGATGCTGCTGGATCTCTTCAGTGCACAGCAAGCTATGCAACAGAGCCGTCCACATTGCTGTCTCTCTTTCCTTTGTCAAGAAAACGTCCGTTGTATTTCCACTTCTGAGGTGCTCCCATTCGCCTGCAGGCCAGTTTGCACAGCACAAACAATTGGCCTCTGTTCCCAAACAAAAAGAGGTAGGACTGAAAGATGCTGCTGGATCTCTTCAGTGCACAGCAAGCTATGCAACAGAGCCATCCACATTGCTGTCTCTCTTTCCTTTGTCAAGAAAACGTCCGTTGTATTTCCACTTCTGAGGTGCTCCCATTCGCCTGCGGGCCAGTTTGCACAGCACAAACAATTGGCCTCTGTTCCCAAACAAAAAGAGGTAGGACTGAAAGATGCTGCTGGATCTCTTCAGTGCACAGCAAGCTATGCAACAGAGCCGTCCACATTGCTGTCTCTCTTCCTTTGTCAAGAAAACGTCCGTTGTATTGCCACTTCTGAGGTGCTCCCATTCGCCTGCAGGCCAGTTTGCACAGCACAAACAATTGGCCTCTGTTCCCACACAAAAAGAGGTAGGACTGAAAGATGCTGCTGGATCTCTTCAGTGCACAGCAAGCTATGCAACAGAGCCGTCCACATTGCTGTCTCTCTTTCCTTTGTCAAGAAAACGTCCGTTGTATTGCCACTTCTGAGGTGCTCCCATTCGCCTGCGGGCCAGTTTGCACAGCACAAACAATTGGCCTCTGTTCCCACACAAAAAGAGGTAGGACTGAAAGATGCTGCTGGATCTCTTCAGTGCACAGCAAGCTATGCAACAGAGCCGTCCACTTTCCTGTCTCTCTTTCCTTTGTCGAGAAAACGTCCGTTGTATTGCCACTTCTGAGGTGCTCCCATTCGCCTGCGGGCCAGTTTGCACAGCACAAACAATTGGCCTCTGTTCCCAAACAAAAAGAGGTAGGACTGAAAGATGCTGCTGGATCTCTTCAGTGCACAGCAAGCTATGCAACAGAGCCGTCCACATTGCTGTCTCTCTTTCCTTTGTCAAGAAAACGTCCGTTGTATTGCCACTTCTGAGGTGCTCCCATTCGCCTGCAGGCCAGTTTGCACAGCACAAACAATTGGCCTCTGTTCCCAAACAAAAAGAGGTAGGACTGAAAGATGCTGCTGGATCTCTTCAGTGCACAGCAAGCTATGCAACAGAGCCGTCCACATTGCTGTCTCTCTTTCCTTTGTCAAGAAAACGTCCGTTTTATTGCCACTTCTGAGGTGCTCCCATTCGCCTGCGGGCCAGTTTGCACAGCACAAACAATTGGCCTCTGTTCCCACACAAAAAGAGGTGGGACTGAAAGATGCTGCTGGATCTCTTCAGTGCACAGCAAGCTATGCAACAGAGCCGTCCACATTGCTGTCTCTCTTTCCTTTGTCAAGAAAACGTCCGTTGTATTTCCACTTCTGAGGTGCTCCCGTTCGCCTGCGGGCCAGTTTGCACAGCACGAACAATTGGCCTCTGTTCCCAAACAAAAAGAGGTAGGACTGAAAGATGCTGCTGGATCTCTTCAGTGCACAGCAAGCTATGCAACAGAGCCGTCCACATTGCTGTCTCTCTTTCCTTTGTCAAGAAAACGTCCGTTGTATTTCCACTTCTGAGGTGCTCCCGTTCGCCTGCAGGCCAGTTTGCACAGCACGAACAATTGGCCTCTGTTCCCAAACAAAAAGAGGTAGGACTGAAAGATGCTGCTGGATCTCTTCAGTGCACAGCAAGCTATGCAACAGAGCCGTCCACATTGCTGTCTCTCTTTCCTTTGTCAAGAAAACGTCCGTTGTATTTCCACTTCCGAGGTGCTCCCATTCGCCTGCAGGCCAGTTTGCACAGCACAAACAATTGGCCTCTGTTCCCAAACAAAAAGAGGTAGGTCTGAAAGATGCTGCTGGATCTCTTCAGTGCACAGCAAGCTATGCAACAGAGCCGTCCACATTGCTGTCTCTCTTTCCTTTGTCAAGAAAACATCCGTTGTATTTCCACTTCTGAGGTGCTCCCATTCGCCTGCAGGCCAGTTTGCACAGCACAAACAATTGGCCTCTGTTCCCGCACAAAAAGTGGTAGGACTGAAAGATGCTGCTGGATCTCTTCAGTGCACAGCAAGCTATGCAACAGAGCCATCCACATTGCTGTCTCTCTTTCCTTTGTCAAGAAAACATCCGTTGTATTGACACTTCTGAGGTGCTCCCATTCGCCTGCGGGCCAGTTTGCACAGCACAAACAATTGGCCTCTGTTCCCACACAAAAAGAGGTAGGACTGAAAGATGCTGCTGGATCTCTTCAGTGCACAGCAAGCTATGCAACAGAGCCGTCCACATTGCTGTCTCTCTTTCCTTTGTCAAGAAAACGTCTGTTGTATTGCCACTTCTGAGGTGCTCCCATTCGCCTGCGGGCCAGTTTGCACAGCACAAACCATTGGCCTCTGTTCCCAAACCAAAAGAGGTAGGACTGAAAGATGCTGCTGGATCTCTTCAGTGCACAGCAAGCTATGCAACAGAGCCGTCCACATTGCTGTCTCTCTTTCCTTTGTCAAGAAAACGTCCGTTGTATTTCCACTTCTGAGGTGCTCCCATTCGCCTGCAGCTCAGTTTGCACAGCACAAACAATTGGCCTCTGTTCCCAAACAAAAAGAGGTAGGACTGAAAGATGCTGCTGGATCTCTTCAGTGCACAGCAAGCTATGCAACAGAGCCGTCCACATTGCTGTCTCTCTTTCCTTTGTCAAGAAAACGTCCGTTGTATTTCCACTTCTGAGGTGCTCCCATTCGCCTGCAGGCCAGTTTGCACAGCACAAACAATTGGCCTCTGTTCCCAAACAAAAAGAGGTAGGACTGAAAGATGCTGCTGGATCTCTTCAGTGCACAGCAAGCTATGCAACAGAGCCGTCCACATTGCTGTCTCTCTTTCCTTTGTCAAGAAAACGTCCGTTGTATTGCCACTTCTGAGGTGCTCCCATTCGCCTGCGGGCCAGTTTGCACAGCACAAACAATTGGCCTCTGTTCCCAAACAAAAAGAGGTAGGACTGAAAGATGCTGCTGGATCTCTTCAGTGCACAGCAAGCTATGCAACAGAGCCGTCCACATTGCTGTCTCTCTTTCCTGTGTCAAGAAAACGTCCGTTGTATTGCCACTTCTGAGGTGCTCCCGTTCGCCTGCGGGCCAGTTTGCACAGCACGAACAATTGGCCTCTGTTCCCAAACAAAAAGAGGTAGGACTGAAAGATGCTGCTGGATCTCTTCAGTGCACAGCAAGCTATGCAACAGAGCCGTCCACATTGCTGTCTCTCTTTCCTTTGTCAAGAAAACGTCCGTTGTATTTCCACTTCTGAGGTGCTCCCGTTCGCCTGCGGGCCAGTTTGCACAGCACGAACAATTGGCCTCTGTTCCCAAACAAAAAGAGGTAGGACTGAAAGATGCTGCTGGATCTCTTCAGTGCACAGCAAGCTATGCAACAGAGCCGTCCACATTGCTGTCTCTCTTTCCTTTGTCAAGAAAACGTCCGTTGTATTTCCACTTCTGAGGTGCTCCCATTCGCCTGCAGGCCAGTTTGCACAGCACAAACAATTGGCCTCTGTTCCCAAACAAAAAGAGGTAGGTCTGAAAGATGCTGCTGGATCTCTTCAGTGCACAGCAAGCTATGCAACAGAGCCGTCCACATTGCTGTCTCTCTTTCCTTTGTCAAGAAAACATCCGTTGTATTTCCACTTCTGAGGTGCTCCCATTCGCCTGCAGGCCAGTTTGCACAGCACAAACAATTGGCCTCTGTTCCCGCACAAAAAGTGGTAGGACTGAAAGATGCTGCTGGATCTCTTCAGTGCACAGCAAGCTATGCAACAGAGCCATCCACATTGCTGTCTCTCTTTCCTTTGTCAAGAAAACATCCGTTGTATTGACACTTCTGAGGTGCTCCCATTCGCCTGCGGGCCAGTTTGCACAGCACAAACAATTGGCCTCTGTTCCCACACAAAAAGAGGTAGGACTGAAAGATGCTGCTGGATCTCTTCAGTGCACAGCAAGCTATGCAACAGAGCCGTCCACATTGCTGTCTCTCTTTCCTTTGTCAAGAAAACGTCTGTTGTATTGCCACTTCTGAGGTGCTCCCATTCGCCTGCGGGCCAGTTTGCACAGCACAAACAATTGGCCTCTGTTCCCAAACCAAAAGAGGTAGGACTGAAAGATGCTGCTGGATCTCTTCAGTGCACAGCAAGCTATGCAACAGAGCCGTCCACATTGCTGTCTCTCTTTCCTTTGTCAAGAAAACGTCCGTTGTATTTCCACTTCTGAGGTGCTCCCATTCGCCTGCAGCTCAGTTTGCACAGCACAAACAATTGGCCTCTGTTCCCAAACAAAAAGAGGTAGGACTGAAAGATGCTGCTGGATCTCTTCAGTGCACAGCAAGCTATGCAACAGAGCCGTCCACATTGCTGTCTCTCTTTCCTTTGTCAAGAAAACGTCCGTTGTATTTCCACTTCTGAGGTGCTCCCATTCGCCTGCGGGCCAGTTTGCACAGCACAAACAATTGGCCTCTGTTCCCACACAAAAAGAGGTAGGACTGAAAGATGCTGCTGGATCTCTTCAGTGCACAGCAAGCTATGCAACAGAGCCGTCCACATTGCTGTCTCTCTTTCCTTTGTCAAGAAAACGTCTGTTGTATTGCCACTTCTGAGGTGCTCCCATTCGCCTGCGGGCCAGTTTGCACAGCACAAACAATTGGCCTCTGTTCCCAAACCAAAAGAGGTAGGACTGAAAGATGCTGCTGGATCTCTTCAGTGCACAGCAAGCTATGCAACAGAGCCGTCCACATTGCTGTCTCTCTTTCCTTTGTCAAGAAAACGTCCGTTGTATTTCCACTTCTGAGGTGCTCCCATTCGCCTGCAGCTCAGTTTGCACAGCACAAACAATTGGCCTCTGTTCCCAAACAAAAAGAGGTAGGACTGAAAGATGCTGCTGGATCTCTTCAGTGCACAGCAAGCTATGCAACAGAGCCGTCCACATTGCTGTCTCTCTTTCCTTTGTCAAGAAAACGTCCGTTGTATTTCCACTTCTGAGGTGCTCCCATTCGCCTGCAGGCCAGTTTGCACAGCACAAACAATTGGCCTCTGTTCCCAAACAAAAAGAGGTAGGACTGAAAGATGCTGCTGGATCTCTTCAGTGCACAGCAAGCTATGCAACAGAGCCGTCCACATTGCTGTCTCTCTTTCCTTTGTCAAGAAAACGTCCGTTGTATTGCCACTTCTGAGGTGCTCCCATTCGCCTGCGGGCCAGTTTGCACAGCACAAACAATTGGCCTCTGTTCCCAAACAAAAAGAGGTAGGACTGAAAGATGCTGCTGGATATCTTCAGTGCACAGCAAGCTATGCAACAGAGCCATCCACATTGCTGACTCTCTTTCCTTTGTCAAGAAAACGTCCGTTGTATTGCCACTTCTGAGGTGCTCCCATTCGCCTGCAGGCCAGTTTGCACAGCACAAACAATTGGCCTCTGTTCCCACACAAAAAGAGGTAGGACTGAAAGATGCTGCTGGATCTCTTCAGTGCACAGCAAGCTATGCAACAGAGCCGTCCACATTGCTGTCTCTCTTTCCTTTGTCAAGAAAACGTCCGTTGTATTTCCACTTCTGAGGTGCTCCCATTCGCCTGCGGGCCAGTTTGCACAGCACAAACAATTGGCCTCTGTTCCCAAAAAAAAAGTGGTAGGACTGAAAGATGCTGCTGGATCTCTTCAGTGCACAGCAAGCTATGCAACAGAGCCATCCACATTGCTGTCTCTCTTTCCTTTGTCAAGAAAACGTCCGTTGTATTGCCACTTCTGAGGTGCTCCCATTCGCCTGCAGGCCAGTTTGCACAGCACAAACAATTGGTCTCTGTTCCCAAAAAAAAAGTGTCAGGACTGAAAGATGCTGCTGGATCTCTTCAGTGCACAGCAAGCTATGCAACAGAGCCATCCACATTGCTGTCTCTCTTTCCTTTGTCAAGAAAACGTCCGTTGTATTGCCACTTCTGAGGTGCTCCCATTCGCCTGCGGGCCAGTTTGCACAGCACAAACAATTGGCCTCTGTTCCCAAACAGAAAGAGGTAGGACTGAAAGATGCTGCTGGATCTCTTCAGTGCACAGCAAGCTATGCAACAGAGCCGTCCACATTGCTGTCTCTCTTTCCTTTGTCAAGAAAACGTCCGTTGTATTTCCACTTCTGAGGTGCTCCCGTTCGCCTGCGGGCCAGTTTGCACAGCACGAACAATTGGCCTCTGTTCCCAAACAAAAAGAGGTAGGACTGAAAGATGCTGCTGGATCTCTTCAGTGCACAGCAAGCTATGCAACAGAGCCGTCCACATTGCTGTCTCTCTTTCCTTTGTCAAGAAAACGTCCGTTGTATTTCCACTTCTGAGGTGCTCCCGTTCGCCTGCGGGCCAGTTTGCACAGCACGAACAATTGGCCTCTGTTCCCAAACAAAAAGACGTAGGACTGAAAGATGCTGCTGGATCTCTTCAGTGCACAGCAAGCTATGCAACAGAGCCGTCCACATTGCTGTCTCTCTTTCCTTTGTCAAGAAAACGTCCGTTGTATTTCCACTTCTGAGGTGCTCCCATTCGCCTGCAGGCCAGTTTGCACAGCACAAACAATTGGCCTCTGTTCCCAAACAAAAAGAGGTAGGTCTGAAAGATGCTGCTGGATCTCTTCAGTGCACAGCAAGCTATGCAACAGAGCCGTCCACATTGCTGTCTCTCTTTCCTTTGTCAAGAAAACATCCGTTGTATTTCCACTTCTGAGGTGCTCCCATTCGCCTGCAGGCCAGTTTGCACAGCACAAACAATTGGCCTCTGTTCCCGCACAAAAAGTGGTAGGACTGAAAGATGCTGCTGGATCTCTTCAGTGCACAGCAAGCTATGCAACAGAGCCGTCCACATTGCTGTCTCTCTTTCCTTTGTCAAGAAAACGTCCGTTGTATTGCCACTTCTGAGGTGCTCCCATTCGCCTGCGGGCCAGTTTGCACAGCACAAACAATTGGCCTCTGTTCCCAAACAAAAAGAGGTAGGACTGAAAGATGCTGCTGGATATCTTCAGTGCACAGCAAGCTATGCAACAGAGCCATCCACATTGCTGTCTCTCTTTCCTTTGTCAAGAAAACGTCCGTTGTATTGCCACTTCTGAGGTGCTCCCATTCGCCTGCAGGCCAGTTTGCACAGCACAAACAATTGGCCTCTGTTCCCACACAAAAAGAGGTAGGACTGAAAGATGCTGCTGGATCTCTTCAGTGCACAGCAAGCTATGCAACAGAGCCGTCCACATTGCTGTCTCTCTTTCCTTTGTCAAGAAAACGTCCGTTGTATTTCCACTTCTGAGGTGCTCCCATTCGCCTGCGGGCCAGTTTGCACAGCACAAACAATTGGCCTCTGTTCCCAAAAAAAAAGTGGTAGGACTGAAAGATGCTGCTGGATCTCTTCAGTGCACAGCAAGCTATGCAACAGAGCCATCCACATTGCTGTCTCTCTTTCCTTTGTCAAGAAAACGTCCGTTGTATTGCCACTTCTGAGGTGCTCCCATTCGCCTGCAGGCCAGTTTGCACAGCACAAACAATTGGTCTCTGTTCCCAAAAAAAAAGTGTCAGGACTGAAAGATGCTGCTGGATCTCTTCAGTGCACAGCAAGCTATGCAACAGAGCCATCCACATTGCTGTCTCTCTTTCCTTTGTCAAGAAAACGTCCGTTGTATTGCCACTTCTGAGGTGCTCCCATTCGCCTGCGGGCCAGTTTGCACAGCACAAACAATTGGCCTCTGTTCCCAAACAGAAAGAGGTAGGACTGAAAGATGCTGCTGGATCTCTTCAGTGCACAGCAAGCTATGCAACAGAGCCGTCCACATTGCTGTCTCTCTTTCCTTTGTCAAGAAAACGTCCGTTGTATTGCCACTTCTGAGGTGCTCCCGTTCGCCTGCAGGCCAGTTTGCACAGCACAAACAATTGGCCTCTGTTCCCACACAAAGAGAGACAGGACTGAAAGATGCTGCTGGATCTCTTCAGTGCACAGCAAGCTATGCAACAGAGCCGTCCACATTGCTGTCTCTCTTTCCATTGTCAAGAAAACGTCCGTTGTGTTGCCACTTCTGAGGTGCTCCCATTCGCCTGCAGGCCAGTTTGCACAGCACAAACAATTGGCCTCTGTTCCAAAACAAAAAGAGGTAGGACTGAAAGATGCTGCTGGATCTCTTCAGTGCACAGCAAGCTATGCAACAGAGCCGTCCACATTGCTGTCTCTCTTTCCTTTGTCAAGAAAACGTCCGTTGTATTGCCACTTCTGAGGTGCTCCCATTCGCCTGCAGGCCAGTTTGCACAGCACAAACAATTGGCCTCTGTTCCCAAACAAAAAGAGGTAGGACTGAAAGATGCTGCTGGATCTCTTCAGTGCACAGCAAGCTATGCAACAGAGCCGTCCACATTGCTGTCTCTCTTTCCTTTGTCAAGAAAACGTCCGTTGTATTTCCACTTCTGAGGTGCTCCCATTCGCCTGCGGGCCAGTTTGCACAGCACAAACAATTGGCCTCTGTTCCCAAACAAAGAGAGACAGGACTGAAAGATGCTGCTGGATCTCTTCAGTGCACAGCAAGCTATGCAACAGAGCCATCCACATTGCTGTCTCTCTTTCCTTTGTCAAGAAAACGTCCGTTGTATTTCCACTTCTGAGGTGCTCCCATTCGCCTGCGGGCCAGTTTGCACAGCACAAACAATTGGCCTCTGTTCCCAAACAAAAAGAGGTAGGACTGAAAGATGCTGCTGGATCTCTTCAGTGCACAGCAAGCTATGCAACAGAGCCGTCCACATTGCTGTCTCTCTTTCCTTTGTCAAGAAAACGTCCTTTGTATTTCCACTTCTGAGGTGCTCCCATTCGCCTGCGGGCCAGTTTGCACAGCACAAACAATTGGCCTCTGTTCCCAAACAAAGAGAGACAGGACTGAAAGATGCTGCTGGATATCTTCAGCGCACAGCAAGCTATGCAACAGAGCCGTCCACATTGCTGTCTCTCTTTCCTTTGTCAAGAAAACGTCCGTTGTATTTCCACTTCTGAGGTGCTCCCATTCGCCTGCAGGCCAGTTTGCACAGCACAAACAATTGGCCTCTGTTCCCAAACAAAGAGAGGTAGGACTGAAAGATGCTGCTGGATCTCTTCAGTGCACAGCAAGCTATGCAACAGAGCCGTCCACATTGCTGTCTCTCTTTCCTTTGTCAAGAAAACGTCCGTTGTATTGCCACTTCTGAGGTGCTCCCATTCGCCTGCAGGCCAGTTTGCACAGCACAAACAATTGGCCTCTGTTCCCAAACAAAAAGAGGTAGGACTGAAAGATGCTGCTGGATCTCTTCAGTGCACAGCAAGCTATGCAACAGAGCCGTCCACATTGCTGTCTCTCTTTCCTTTGTCAAGAAAACGTCCGTTGTATTTCCACTTCTGAGGTGCTCCCATTCGCCTGCAGGCCAGTTTGCACAGCACAAACAATTGGCCTCTGTTCCCAAACAAAAAGAGGTAGGACTGAAAGATGCTGCTGGATCTCTTCAGTGCACAGCAAGCTATGCAACAGAGCCGTCCACATTGCTGTCTCTCTTTCCTTTGTCAAGAAAACGTCCGTTGTATTGCCACTTCTGAGGTGCTCCCATTCGCCTGCAGGCCAGTTTGCACAGCACAAACAATTGGCCTCTGTTCCCAAACCAAAAGAGGTAGGACTGAAAGATGCTGCTGGATCTCTTCAGTGCACAGCAAGCTATGCAACAGAGCCGTCCACATGGCTGTCTCTCTTTCCTTTGTCAAGAAAACGTCCGTTGTATTGCCACTTCTGAGGTGCTCCCATTCGCCTGCAGGCCAGTTTGCACAGCACAAACAATTGGCCTCTGTTCCCAAAAAAAAAGTGGTAGGACTGAAAGATGCTGCTGGATCTCTTCAGTGCACAGCAAGCTATGCAACAGAGCCGTCCACATTGCTGTCTCTCTTTCCTTTGTCAAGAAAACGTCCGTTGTATTTCCACTTCTGAGGTGCTCCCATTCGCCTGCAGCTCAGTTTGCACAGCACAAACAATTGGCCTCTGTTCCCAAACAAAAAGAGGTAGGTCTGAAAGATGCTGCTGGATCTCTTCAGTGCACAGCAAGCTATGCAACAGAGCCGTCCACATTGCTGTCTCTCTTTCCTTTGTCAAGAAAACGTCCGTTGTATTTCCACTTCTGAGGTGCTCCCATTCGCCTGCGGGCCAGTTTGCACAGCACAAACAATTGGCCTCTGTTCCCAAACAAAAAGAGGTAGGACTGAAAGATGCTGCTGGATCTCTTCAGTGCACAGCAAGCTATGCAACAGAGCCATCCACATTGCTGTCTCTCTTTCCTTTGTCAAGAAAACGTCCGTTGTATTTCCACTTCTGAGGTGCTCCCGTTCGCCTGCAGGCCAGTTTGCACAGCACCAACAATTGGCCTCTGTTCCCAAACAAAAAGAGGTAGGACTGAAAGATGCTGCTGGATCTCTTCAGTGCACAGCAAGCTATGCAACAGAGCCGTCCACATTGCTGTCTCTCTTTCCTTTGTCAAGAAAACGTCCGTTGTATTGCCACTTCTGAGGTGCTCCCATTCGCCTGCAGGCCAGTTTGCACAGCACAAACAATTGGCCTCTGTTCCCAAACAAAGAGAGACAGGACTGAAAGATGCTGCTGGATCTCTTCAGTGCACAGCAAGCTATGCAACAGAGCCGTCCACATTGCTGTCTCTCTTCCTTTGTCAAGAAAACGTCCGTTGTATTTCCACTTCTGAGGTGCTCCCATTCGCCTGCAGGCCAGTTTGCACAGCACAAACAATTGGCCTCTGTTCCCACACAAAAAGTGGTAGGACTGAAAGATGCTGCTGGATCTCTTCAGTGCACAGCAAGCTATGCAACAGAGCCGTCCACATTGCTGTCTCTCTTTCCTTTGTCAAGAAAACGTCCGTTGTATTTCCACTTCTGAGGTGCTCCCATTCGCCTGCGGGCCAGTTTGCACAGCACAAACAATTGGCCTCTGTTCCCACACAAAAAGAGGTAGGACTGAAAGATGCTGCTGGATCTCTTCAGTGCACAGCAAGCTATGCAACAGAGCCGTCCACATTGCTGTCTCTCTTTCCTTTGTCAAGAAAACGTCCGTTGTATTTCCACTTCTGAGGTGCTCCCATTCGCCTGCGGGCCAGTTTGCACAGCACAAACAATTGGCCTCTGTTCCCAAACAAAAAGAGGTAGGACTGAAAGATGCTGCTGGATCTCTTCAGTGCACAGCAAGCTATGCAACAGAGCCGTCCACATTGCTGTCTCTCTTTCCTTTGTCAAGAAAACGTCCGTTGTATTGCCACTTCTGAGGTGCTCCCATTCGCCTGCAGGCCAGTTTGCACAGCACAAACAATTGGCCTCTGTTCCCAAACAAAAAGAGGTAGGACTGAAAGATGCTGCTGGATCTCTTCAGTGCACAGCAAGCTATGCAACAGAGCCGTCCACATTGCTGTCTCTCTTTCCTTTGTCAAGAAAACGTCCGTTGTATTTCCACTTCTGAGGTGCTCCCATTCGCCTGCGGGCCAGTTTGCACAGCACAAACAATTGGCCTCTGTTCCCACACAAAAAGAGGTAGGACTGAAAGATGCTGCTGGATCTCTTCAGTGCACAGCAAGCTATACAACAGAGCCGTCCACACTGCTGTCTCTCTTTCCTTTGTCAAGAAAACGTCCGTTGTATTTCCACTTCTGAGGTGCTCCCATTCGCCTGCAGGCCAGTTTGCACAGCACAAACAATTGGCCTCTGTTCCCAAACAAAAAGAGGTAGGACTGAAAGATGCTGCTGGATCTCTTAAGTGCACAGCAAGCTATGCAACAGAGCCGTCCACATTGCTGTCTCTCTTTCCTTTGTCAAGAAAACGTCCGTTGTATTTCCACTTCTGAGGTGCTCCCATTCGCCTGCAGGCCAGTTTGCACAGCACAAACAATTGGCTTCTGTTCCCAAACAAAGAGAGACAGGACTGAAAGATGCTGCTGGATCTCTTCAGTGCACAGCAAGCTATGCAACAGAGCCGTCCACATTGCTGTCTCTCTTTCCTTTGTCAAGAAAACGTCCGTTGTATTTCCACTTCTGAGGTGCTCCCATTCGCCTGCAGGCCAGTTTGCACAGCACAAACAATTGGCCTCTGTTCCCAAACAAAAAGAGGTAGGACTGAAAGATGCTGCTGGATCTCTTCAGTGCACAGCAAGCTATGCAACAGAGCCATCCACATTGCTGTCTCTCTTTCCTTTGTCAAGAAAACGTCCGTTGTATTTCCACTTCTGAGGTGCTCCCATTCGCCTGCGGGCCAGTTTGCACAGCACAAACAATTGGCCTCTGTTCCCAAACAAAAAGAGGTAGGACTGAAAGATGCTGCTGGATCTCTTCAGTGCACAGCAAGCTATGCAACAGAGCCGTCCACATTGCTGTCTCTCTTCCTTTGTCAAGAAAACGTCCGTTGTATTGCCACTTCTGAGGTGCTCCCATTCGCCTGCAGGCCAGTTTGCACAGCACAAACAATTGGCCTCTGTTCCCACACAAAAAGAGGTAGGACTGAAAGATGCTGCTGGATCTCTTCAGTGCACAGCAAGCTATGCAACAGAGCCGTCCACATTGCTGTCTCTCTTTCCTTTGTCAAGAAAACGTCCGTTGTATTGCCACTTCTGAGGTGCTCCCATTCGCCTGCGGGCCAGTTTGCACAGCACAAACAATTGGCCTCTGTTCCCACACAAAAAGAGGTAGGACTGAAAGATGCTGCTGGATCTCTTCAGTGCACAGCAAGCTATGCAACAGAGCCGTCCACTTTCCTGTCTCTCTTTCCTTTGTCGAGAAAACGTCCGTTGTATTGCCACTTCTGAGGTGCTCCCATTCGCCTGCGGGCCAGTTTGCACAGCACAAACAATTGGCCTCTGTTCCCAAACAAAAAGAGGTAGGACTGAAAGATGCTGCTGGATCTCTTCAGTGCACAGCAAGCTATGCAACAGAGCCGTCCACATTGCTGTCTCTCTTTCCTTTGTCAAGAAAACGTCCGTTGTATTGCCACTTCTGAGGTGCTCCCATTCGCCTGCAGGCCAGTTTGCACAGCACAAACAATTGGCCTCTGTTCCCAAACAAAAAGAGGTAGGACTGAAAGATGCTGCTGGATCTCTTCAGTGCACAGCAAGCTATGCAACAGAGCCGTCCACATTGCTGTCTCTCTTTCCTTTGTCAAGAAAACGTCCGTTTTATTGCCACTTCTGAGGTGCTCCCATTCGCCTGCGGGCCAGTTTGCACAGCACAAACAATTGGCCTCTGTTCCCAAACAAAAAGAGGTAGGACTGAAAGATGCTGCTGGATCTCTTCAGTGCACAGCAAGCTATGCAACAGAGCCGTCCACATTGCTGTCTCTCTTTCCTTTGTCAAGAAAACGTCCGTTGTATTGCCACTTCTGAGGTGCTCCCTTTTGCCTGCGGGCCAGTTTGCACAGCACAAACAATTGGCCTCTGTTCCCACACAAAAAGAGGTAGGACTGAAAGATGCTGCTGGATCTCTTCAGTGCACAGCAAGCTATGCAACAGAGCCGTCCACACTGCTGTCTCTCTTTCCTTTGTCAAGAAAACGTCCGTTGTATGGCCACTTCTGAGGTGCTCCCATTCGCCTGCAGGCCAGTTTGCACAGCACAAACAATTGGCCTCTGTTCCCAAACAAAAAGAGGTAGGACTGAAAGATGCTGCTGGATCTCTTCAGTGCACAGCAAGCTATGCAACAGAGCCATCCACATTGCTGTCTCTCTTTCCTTTGTCAAGAAAACGTCCGTTGTATTTCCACTTCTGAGGTGCTCCCATTCGCCTGCAGGCCAGTTTGCACAGCACAAACAATTGGCCTCTGTTCCCAAACAGAAAGAGGTAGGACTGAAAGATGCTGCTGGATCTCTTCAGTGCACAGCAAGCTATGCAACAGAGCCGTCCACATTGCTGTCTCTCTTTCCTTTGTCAAGAAAACGTCCGTTGTATTGCCACTTCTGAGGTGCTCCCATTCGCCTGCAGGCCAGTTTGCACAGCACAAACAATTGGCTTCTGTTCCCAAACAAAGAGAGACAGGACTGAAAGATGCTGCTGGATCTCTTCAGTGCACAGCAAGCTATGCAACAGAGCCGTCCACATTGCTGTCTCTCTTTCCTTTGTCAAGAAAACGTCCGTTGTATTTCCACTTCTGAGGTGCTCCCATTCGCCTGCAGGCCAGTTTGCACAGCACAAACAATTGGCCTCTGTTCCCAAACAAAAAGAGGTAGGACTGAAAGATGCTGCTGGATCTCTTCAGTGCACAGCAAGCTATGCAACAGAGCCATCCACATTGCTGTCTCTCTTTCCTTTGTCAAGAAAACGTCCGTTGTATTTCCACTTCTGAGGTGCTCCCATTCGCCTGCGGGCCAGTTTGCACAGCACAAACAATTGGCCTCTGTTCCCAAACAAAAAGAGGTAGGACTGAAAGATGCTGCTGGATCTCTTCAGTGCACAGCAAGCTATGCAACAGAGCCGTCCACATTGCTGTCTCTCTTTCCTTTGTCAAGAAAACGTCCGTTGTATTGCCACTTCTGAGGTGCTCCCATTCGCCTGCGGGCCAGTTTGCACAGCACAAACAATTGGCCTCTGTTCCCAAACAAAAAGAGGTAGGACTGAAAGATGCTGCTGGATCTCTTCAGTGCACAGCAAGCTATGCAACAGAGCCGTCCACATTGCTGTCTCTCTTTCCTTTGTCAAGAAAACGTCCGTTGTATTGCCACTTCTGAGGTGCTCCCATTCGCCTGCGGGCCAGTTTGCACAGCACAAACAATTGGCCTCTGTTCCCAAACAAAAAGAGGTAGGACTGAAAGATGCTGCTGGATCTCTTCAGTGCACAGCAAGCTATGCAACAGAGCCGTCCACATTGCTGTCTCTCTTTCCTTTGTCAAGAAAACGTCCGTTTTATTGCCACTTCTGAGGTGCTCCCATTCGCCTGCGGGCCAGTTTGCACAGCACAAACAATTGGCCTCTGTTCCCAAACAAAAAGAGGTAGGACTGAAAGATGCTGCTGGATCTCTTCAGTGCACAGCAAGCTATGCAACAGAGCCGTCCACATTGCTGTCTCTCTTTCCTTTGTCAAGAAAACGTCCGTTGTATTGCCACTTCTGAGGTGCTCCCTTTTGCCTGCGGGCCAGTTTGCACAGCACAAACAATTGGCCTCTGTTCCCACACAAAAAGAGGTAGGACTGAAAGATGCTGCTGGATCTCTTCAGTGCACAGCAAGCTATGCAACAGAGCCGTCCACACTGCTGTCTCTCTTTCCTTTGTCAAGAAAACGTCCGTTGTATGGCCACTTCTGAGGTGCTCCCATTCGCCTGCAGGCCAGTTTGCACAGCACAAACAATTGGCCTCTGTTCCCAAACAAAGAGAGACAGGACTGAAAGATGCTGCTGGATCTCTTCAGTGCACAGCAAGCTATGCAACAGAGCCATCCACATTGCTGTCTCTCTTTCCTTTGTAAAGAAAACGTCCGTTGTATTTCCACTTCTGAGGTGCTCCCACTCGCCTGCGGGCCAGTTTGCACAGCACAAACAATTGGCCTCTGTTCCCAAACAAAAAGAGGTAGGACTGAAAGATGCTGCTGGATCTCTTCAGTGCACAGCAAGCTATGCAACAGAGCCATCCACATTGCTGTCTCTCTTTCCTTTGTCAAGAAAACGTCCGTTGTATTTCCACTTCTGAGGTGCTCCCATTCGCCTGCGGGCCAGTTTGCACAGCACCAACAATTGGCCTCTGTTCCCAAACAAAAAGAGGTAGGACTGAAAGATGCTGCTGGATCTCTTCAGTGCACAGCAAGCTATGCAACAGAGCCGTCCACATTGCTGTCTCTCTTTCCTTTGTCAAGAAAACGTCCGTTGTATTTCCACTTCTGAGGTGCTCCCATTCGCCTGCGGGCCAGTTTGCACAGCACAAACAATTGGCCTCTGTTCCCAAACAAAAAGAGGTAGGACTGAAAGATGCTGCTGGATCTCTTCAGTGCACAGCAAGCTATGCAACAGAGCCGTCCACATTGCTGTCTCTCTTTCCTTTGTCAAGAAAACGTCCGTTGTATTTCCACTTCTGAGGTGCTCCCATTCGCCTGCGGGCCAGTTTGCACAGCACAAACAATTGGCCTCTGTTCCCACACAAAAAGAGGTAGGACTGAAAGATGCTGCTGGATCTCTTCAGTGCACAGCAAGCTATGCAACAGAGCCGTCCACACTGCTGTCTCTCTTTCCTTTGTCAAGAAAACGTCCGTTGTATTGCCACTTCTGAGGTGCTCCCATTCGCCTGCAGGCCAGTTTGCACAGCACAAACAATTGGCCTCTGTTCCCAAACAAAAAGAGGTAGGACTGAAAGATGCTGCTGGATCTCTTCAGTGCACAGCAAGCTATGCAACAGAGCCATCCACATTGCTGTCTCTCTTTCCTTTGTCAAGAAAACGTCCGTTGTATTTCCACTTCTGAGGTGCTCCCATTCGCCTGCAGCCCAGTGTGCACAGCACAAACAATTGGCCTCTGTTCCCACACAAAAAGAGGTAGGACTGAAAGATGCTGCTGGATCTCTTCAGTGCACAGCAAGCTATGCAACAGAGCCGTCCACACTGCTGTCTCTCTTTCCTTTGTCAAGAAAACGTCCGTTGTATTGCCACTTCTGAGGTGCTCCCATTCGCCTGCAGGCCAGTTTGCACAGCACAAACAATTGGCCTCTGTTCCCAAACAAAAAGAGGTAGGACTGAAAGATGCTGCTGGATCTCTTCAGTGCACAGCAAGCTATGCAACAGAGCCGTCCACATTGCTGTCTCTCTTTCCTTTGTCAAGAAAACGTCCATTGTATTTCCACTTCTGAGGTGCTCCCGTTCGCCTGCGGGCCAGTTTGCACAGCACCAAAAATTGGCCTCTGTTCCCAAACAAAAAGAGGTAGGACTGAAAGATGCTGCTGGATCTCTTCAGTGCACAGCAAGCTATGCAACAGAGCCGTCCACATTGCTGTCTCTCTTTCCTTTGTCAAGAAAACGTCCGTTGTATTGCCACTTCTGAGGTGCTCCCATTCGCCTGCAGGCCAGTTTGCACAGCACAAACAATTGGCCTCTGTTCCCACTCAAAAAGAGGTAGGACTGAAAGATGCTGCTGGATCTCTTCAGTGCACAGCAAGCTATGCAACAGAGCCGTCCACACTGCTGTCTCTCTTTCCTTTGTCAAGAAAACGTCCGTTGTATTGCCACTTCTGAGGTGCTCCCATTCGCCTGCAGGCCAGTTTGCACAGCACAAACAATTGGCCTCTGTTCCCAAACAAAAAGAGGTAGGACTGAAAGATGCTGCTGGATCTCTTCAGTGCACAGCAAGCTATGCAACAGAGCCGTCCACATTGCTGTCTCTCTTTCCTTTGTCAAGAAAACGTCCGTTGTATTGCCACTTCTGAGGTGCTCCCATTCGCCTGCAGGCCAGTTTGCACAGCACAAACAATTGGCCTCTGTTCCCAAACAAAGAGAGACAGGACTGAAAGATGCTGCTGGATCTCTTCAGTGCACAGCAAGCTATGCAACAGAGCCATCCACATTGCTGTCTCTCTTTCCTTTGTCAAGAAAACGTCCGTTGTATTTCCACTTCTGAGGTGCTCCCATTCGCCTGCGGGCCAGTTTGCACAGCACAAACAATTGGCCTCTGTTCCCAAACAAAAAGAGGTAGGACTGAAAGATGCTGCTGGATCTCTTCAGTGCACAGCAAGCTATGCAACAGAGCCATCCACATTGCTGTCTCTCTTTCCTTTGTCAAGAAAACGTCCGTTGTATTGCCACTTCTGAGGTGCTCCCGTTCGCCTGCGGGCCAGTTTGCACAGCACGAACAATTGGCCTCTGTTCCCACACAAAAAGAGGTAGGACTGAAAGATGCTGCTGGATCTCTTCAGTGCACAGCAAGCTATGCAACAGAGCCGTCCACATTGCTGTCTCTCTTTCCTTTGTCAAGAAAACGTCCGTTGTATTTCCACTTCTGAGGTGCTCCCATTCGCCTGCAGGAAAGTCTGCACAGCACAAACAATTGGCCTCTGTTCCCAAACAAAAAGAGGTAGGTCTGAAAGATACTGCTGGATCTCTTCAGTGCACAGCAAGCTATGCAACAGAGCCGTCCACATTGCTGTCTCTCTTTCCTTTGTCAAGAAAACGTCCGTTGTATTGCCACTTCTGAGGTGCTCCCGTTCGCCTGCGGGCCAGTTTGCACAGCACAAACAATTGGCCTCTGTTCCCAAACAAAAAGAGGTAGGACTGAAAGATGCTGCTGGATCTCTTCAGTGCACAGCAAGCTATGCAACAGAGCCGTCCACATTGCTGTCTCTCTTTCCTTTGTCAAGAAAACGTCCGTTGTATTTCCACTTCTGAGGTGCTCCCATTCGCCTGCAGGCCAGTTTGCACAGCACAAACAATTGGCCTCTGTTCCCACACAAAAAGAGGTAGGACTGAAAGATGCTGCTGGATCTCTTCAGTGCACAGCAAGCTATGCAACAGAGCCGTCCACATTGCTGTCTCTCTTTCCTTTGTCAAGAAAACGTCCGTTGTATTTCCACTTCTGAGGTGCTCCCATTCGCCTGCAGGCCAGTTTGCACAGCACAAACAATTGGCCTCTGTTCCCAAACAAAAAGAGGTAGGACTGAAAGATGCTGCTGGATCTCTTCAGTGCACAGCAAGCTATGCAACAGAGCCGTCCACATTGCTGTCTCTCTTTCCTTTGTCAAGAAAACATCCGTTGTATTTCCACTTCTGAGGTGCTCCCATTCGCCTGCGGGCCAGTTTGCACAGCACAAACAATTGGCCTCTGTTCCCACACAAAAAGAGGTAGGACTGAAAGATGCTGCTGGATCTCTTCAGTGCACAGCAAGCTATGCAACAGAGCCGTCCACACTGCTGTCTCTCTTTCCTTTGTCAAGAAAACGTCTGTTGTATTGCCACTTCTGAGGTGCTCCCATTCGCCTGCAGGCCAGTTTGCACAGCACAAACAATTGGCCTCTGTTCCCAAACAAAAAGAGGTAGGACTGAAAGATGCTGCTGGATCTCTTCAGTGCACAGCAAGCTATGCAACAGAGCCGTCCACATTGCTGTCTCTCTTTCCTTTGTCAAGAAAACATCCGTTGTATTGCCACTTCTGAGGTGCTCCCATTCGCCTGCAGGCCAGTTTGCACAGCACAAACAATTGGCCTCTGTTCCCAAACAAAGAGAGACAGGACTGAAAGATGCTGCTGGATCTCTTCAGTGCACAGCAAGCTATGCAACAGAGCCATCCACATTGCTGTCTCTCTTTCCTTTGTCAAGAAAACGTCCGTTGTATTTCCACTTCTGAGGTGCTCCCATTCGCCTGCGGGCCAGTGTGCACAGCACAAACAATTG
The DNA here is from genome assembly GCA_039720435.1 of Amazona ochrocephala. NCBI lineage: Eukaryota > Metazoa > Chordata > Aves > Psittaciformes > Psittacidae > Amazona > Amazona ochrocephala. The sequence continues at coordinate 82,199,899 of CM077879.1, read as the reverse complement.
GCCTCTGTTCCCAAACAAAGAGAGACAGGACTGAAAGATGCTGCTGGATCTCTTCAGTGCACAGCAAGCTATGCAACAGAGCCGTCCACATTGCTGTCTCTCTTTCCTTTGTCAAGAAAACGTCCGTTGTATTTCCACTTCTGAGGTGCTCCCGTTCGCCTGCGGGCCAGTTTGCACAGCACCAACAATTGGCCTCTGTTCCCAAACAAAAAGAGGTAGGACTGAAAGATGCTGCTGGATCTCTTCAGTGCACAGCAAGCTATGCAACAGAGCCGTCCACATTGCTGTCTCTCTTTCCTTTGTCAAGAAAACGTCCGTTGTATTTCCACTTCTGAGGTGCTCCCATTCGCCTGCGGGCCAGTTTGCACAGCACAAACAATTGGCCTCTGTTCCCAAACAAAAAGAGGTAGGACTGAAAGATGCTGCTGGATCTCTTCAGTGCACAGCAAGCTATGCAACAGAGCCGTCCACATTGCTGTCTCTCTTTCCTTTGTCAAGAAAACGTCCGTTGTATTTCCACTTCTGAGGTGCTCCCATTCGCCTGCGGGCCAGTTTGCACAGCACAAACAATTGGCCTCTGTTCCCACACAAAAAGAGGTAGGACTGAAAGATGCTGCTGGATCTCTTCAGTGCACAGCAAGCTATGCAACAGAGCCGTCCACACTGCTGTCTCTCTTTCCTTTGTCAAGAAAACGTCCGTTGTATTGCCACTTCTGAGGTGCTCCCATTCGCCTGCAGGCCAGTTTGCACAGCACAAACAATTGGCCTCTGTTCCCAAACAAAAAGAGGTAGGACTGAAAGATGCTGCTGGATCTCTTCAGTGCACAGCAAGCTATGCAACAGAGCCATCCACATTGCTGTCTCTCTTTCCTTTGTCAAGAAAACATCCGTTGTATTTCCACTTCTGAGGTGCTCCCATTCGCCTGCGGGCCAGTGTGCACAGCACAAACAATTGGCCTCTGTTCCCAAACAAAGAGAGACAGGACTGAAAGATGCTGCTGGATCTCTTCAGTGCACAGCAAGCTATGCAACAGAGCCGTCCACATTGCTGTCTCTCTTTCCTTTGTCAAGAAAACGTCCGTTGTATTGCCACTTCTGAGGTGCTCCCATTCGCCTGCAGGCCAGTTTGCACAGCACAAACAATTGGCCTCTGTTCCCAAACAAAAAGAGGTAGGACTGAAAGATGCTGCTGGATCTCTTCAGTGCACAGCAAGCTATGCAACAGAGCCGTCCACATTGCTGTCTCTCTTTCCTTTGTCAAGAAAACGTCCGTTGTATTGCCACTTCTGAGGTGCTCCCATTCGCCTGCAGGCCAGTTTGCACAGCACAAACAATTGGCCTCTGTTCCCAAACAAAGAGAGACAGGACTGAAAGATGCTGCTGGATCTCTTCAGTGCACAGCAAGCTATGCAACAGAGCCATCCACATTGCTGTCTCTCTTTCCTTTGTCAAGAAAACGTCCGTTGTATTTCCACTTCTGAGGTGCTCCCATTCGCCTGCGGGCCAGTTTGCACAGCACAAACAATTGGCCTCTGTTCCCAAACAAAAAGAGGTAGGACTGAAAGATGCTGCTGGATCTCTTCAGTGCACAGCAAGCTATGCAACAGAGCCATCCACATTGCTGTCTCTCTTTCCTTTGTCAAGAAAACGTCCGTTGTATTTCCACTTCTGAGGTGCTCCCGTTCGCCTGCGGGCCAGTTTGCACAGCACAAACAATTGGCCTCTGTTCCCAAACAAAAAGAGGTAGGACTGAAAGATGCTGCTGGATCTCTTCAGTGCACAGCAAGCTATGCAACAGAGCCGTCCACATTGCTGTCTCTCTTTCCTTTGTCAAGAAAACGTCCGTTGTATTGCCACTTCTGAGGTGCTCCCATTCGCCTGCGGGCCATTTTGCACAGCACAAACAATTGGCCTCTGTTCCCAAACAAAAAGAGGTAGGACTGAAAGATGCTGCTGGATCTCTTCAGTGCACAGCAAGCTATGCAACAGAGCCGTCCACATTGCTGTCTCTCTTTCCTTTGTCAAGAAAACGTCCGCTGTATTTCCACTTCTGAGGTGCTCCCATTCGCCTGCGGGCCAGTTTGCACAGCACAAACAATTGGCCTCTGTTCCCACACAAAAAGAGGTAGGACTGAAAGATGCTGCTGGATCTCTTCAGTGCACAGCAAGCTATGCAACAGAGCCGTCCACACTGCTGTCTCTCTTTCCTTTGTCAAGAAAACGTCCGTTGTATTGCCACTTCTGAGGTGCTCCCATTCGCCTGCGGGCCAGTTTGCACAGCACAAACAATTGGCCTCTGTTCCCAAACAAAAAGAGGTAGGACTGAAAGATGCTGCTGGATCTCTTCAGTGCACAGCAAGCTATGCAACAGAGCCATCCACATTGCTGTCTCTCTTTCCTTTGTCAAGAAAACGTCCGTTGTATTTCCACTTCTGAGGTGCTCCCATTCGCCTGCGGGCCAGTGTGCACAGCACAAACAATTGGCCTCTGTTCCCAAACAAAGAGAGACAGGACTGAAAGATGCTGCTGGATCTCTTCAGTGCACAGCAAGCTATGCAACAGAGCCATCCACATTGCTGTCTCTCTTTCCTTTGTCAAGAAAACGTCCGTTGTATTTCCACTTCTGAGGTGCTCCCATTCGCCTGCGGGCCATTTTGCACAGCACAAACAATTGGCCTCTGTTCCCACACAAAAAGAGGTAGGACTGAAAGATGCTGCTGGATCTCTTCAGTGCACAGCAAGCTATGCAACAGAGCCGTCCACACTGCTGTCTCTCTTTCCTTTGTCAAGAAAACGTCCGTTGTATTGCCACTTCTGAGGTGCTCCCATTCGCCTGCAGGCCAGTTTGCACAGCACAAACAATTGGCCTCTGTTCCCAAACAAAAAGAGGTAGGACTGAAAGATGCTGCTGGATCTCTTCAGTGCACAGCAAGCTATGCAACAGAGCCGTCCACATTGCTGTCTCTCTTTCCTTTGTCAAGAAAACGTCCGTTGTATTTCCACTTCTGAGGTGCTCCCGTTCGCCTGCAGGCCAGTTTGCACAGCACCAACAATTGGCCTCTGTTCCCAAACAAAAGGAGGTAGGACTGAAAGATGCTGCTGGATCTCTTCAGTGCACAGCAAGCTATGCAACAGAGCCGTCCACATTGCTGTCTCTCTTTCCTTTGTCAAGAAAACGTCCGTTGTATTGCCACTTCTGAGGTGCTCCCATTCGCCTGCAGGCCAGTTTGCACAGCACAAACAATTGGCCTCTGTTCCCACACAAAAAGAGGTAGGACTGAAAGATGCTGCTGGATCTCTTCAGTGCACAGCAAGCTATGCAACAGAGCCGTCCACACTGCTGTCTCTCTTTCCTTTGTCAAGAAAACGTCCGTTGTATTGCCACTTCTGAGGTGCTCCCATTCGCCTGCAGGCCAGTTTGCACAGCACAAACAATTGGCCTCTGTTCCCAAACAAAAAGAGGTAGGACTGAAAGATGCTGCTGGATCTCTTCAGTGCACAGCAAGCTATGCAACAGAGCCGTCCACATTGCTGTCTCTCTTTCCTTTGTCAAGAAAACGTCCGTTGTATTTCCACTTCTGAGGTGCTCCCATTCGCCTGCAGGCCAGTTTGCACAGCACAAACAATTGGCCTCTGTTCCCAAACAAAGAGAGACAGGACTGAAAGATGCTGCTGGATCTCTTCAGTGCACAGCAAGCTATGCAACAGAGCCATCCACATTGCTGTCTCTCTTTCCTTTGTCAAGAAAACGTCCGTTGTATTTCCACTTCTGAGGTGCTCCCATTCGCCTGCGGGCCAGTTTGCACAGCACAAACAATTGGCCTCTGTTCCCAAACAAAAAGAGGTAGGACTGAAAGATGCTGCTGGATCTCTTCAGTGCACAGCAAGCTATGCAACAGAGCCATCCACATTGCTGTCTCTCTTTCCTTTGTCAAGAAAACGTCCGTTGTATTGCCACTTCTGAGGTGCTCCCGTTCGCCTGCGGGCCAGTTTGCACAGCACCAACAATTGGCCTCTGTTCCCAAACAAAAAGAGGTAGGACTGAAAGATGCTGCTGGATCTCTTCAGTGCACAGCAAGCTATGCAACAGAGCCATCCACATTGCTGTCTCTCTTTCCTTTGTCAAGAAAACGTCCGTTGTATTTCCACTTCTGAGGTGCTCCCATTCGCCTGCGGGCCAGTTTGCACAGCATAAACAATTGGCCTCTGTTCCCAAACAAAAAGAGGTAGGACTGAAAGATGCTGCTGGATCTCTTCAGTGCACAGCAAGCTATGCAACAGAGCCGTCCACATTGCTGTCTCTCTTTCCTTTGTCAAGAAAACGTCCGTTGTATTTCCACTTCTGAGGTGCTCCCATTCGCCTGCAGGCCAGTTTGCACAGCACAAACAATTGGCCTCTGTTCCCAAACAAAGAGAGACAGGACTGAAAGATGCTGCTGGATCTCTTCAGTGCACAGCAAGCTATGCAACAGAGCCGTCCACACTGCTGTCTCTCTTTCCTTTGTCAAGAAAACGTCCGTTGTATTGCCACTTCTGAGGTGCTCCCATTCGCCTGCAGGCCAGTTTGCACAGCACAAACAATTGGCCTCTGTTCCCAAACAAAAAGAGGTAGGACTGAAAGATGCTGCTGGATCTCTTCAGTGCACAGCAAGCTATGCAACAGAGCCATCCACATTGCTGTCTCTCTTTCCTTTGTCAAGAAAACGTCCGTTGTATTTCCACTTCTGAGGTGCTCCCATTCGCCTGCGGGCCAGTGTGCACAGCACCAACAATTGGCCTCTGTTCCCAAACAAAGAGAGACAGGACTGAAAGATGCTGCTGGATCTCTTCAGTGCACAGCAAGCTATGCAACAGAGCCGTCCACATTGCTGTCTCTCTTTCCTTTGTCAAGAAAACGTCCGTTGTATTGCCACTTCTGAGGTGCTCCCATTCGCCTGCAGGCCAGTTTGCACAGCACAAACAATTGGCCTCTGTTCCCAAACAAAAAGAGGTAGGACTGAAAGATGCTGCTGGATCTCTTCAGTGCACAGCAAGCTATGCAACAGAGCCGTCCACATTGCTGTCTCTCTTTCCTTTGTCAAGAAAACGTCCGTTGTATTGCCACTTCTGAGGTGCTCCCATTCGCCTGCAGGCCAGTTTGCACAGCACAAACAATTGGCCTCTGTTCCCAAACAAAAAGAGGTAGGACTGAAAGATGCTGCTGGATCTCTTCAGTGCACAGCAAGCTATGCAACAGAGCCATCCACATTGCTGTCTCTCTTTCCTTTGTCAAGAAAACGTCCGTTGTATTTCCACTTCTGAGGTGCTCCCGTTCGCCTGCGGGCCAGTTTGCACAGCACCAACAATTGGCCTCTGTTCCCAAACAAAAAGAGGTAGGACTGAAAGATGCTGCTGGATCTCTTCAGTGCACAGCAAGCTATGCAACAGAGCCGTCCACATTGCTGTCTCTCTTTCCTTTGTCAAGAAAACGTCCGTTGTATTTCCACTTCTGAGGTGCTCCCATTCGCCTGCGGGCCAGTTTGCACAGCACAAACAATTGGCCTCTGTTCCCAAACAAAAAGAGGTAGGACTGAAAGATGCTGCTGGATCTCTTCAGTGCACAGCAAGCTATGCAACAGAGCCGTCCACATTGCTGTCTCTCTTTCCTTTGTCAAGAAAACGTCCGTTGTATTTCCACTTCTGAGGTGCTCCCATTCGCCTGCGGGCCAGTTTGCACAGCACAAACAATTGGCCTCTGTTCCCACACAAAAAGAGGTAGGACTGAAAGATGCTGCTGGATCTCTTCAGTGCACAGCAAGCTATGCAACAGAGCCGTCCACACTGCTGTCTCTCTTTCCTTTGTCAAGAAAACGTCCGTTGTATTGCCACTTCTGAGGTGCTCCCATTCGCCTGCAGGCCAGTTTGCACAGCACAAACAATTGGCCTCTGTTCCCAAACAAAAAGAGGTAGGACTGAAAGATGCTGCTGGATCTCTTCAGTGCACAGCAAGCTATGCAACAGAGCCATCCACATTGCTGTCTCTCTTTCCTTTGTCAAGAAAACGTCCGTTGTATTTCCACTTCTGAGGTGCTCCCATTCGCCTGCGGGCCAGTGTGCACAGCACAAACAATTGGCCTCTGTTCCCAAACAAAGAGAGACAGGACTGAAAGATGCTGCTGGATCTCTTCAGTGCACAGCAAGCTATGCAACAGAGCCGTCCACATTGCTGTCTCTCTTTCCTTTGTCAAGAAAACGTCCGTTGTATTGCCACTTCTGAGGTGCTCCCATTCGCCTGCAGGCCAGTTTGCACAGCACAAACAATTGGCCTCTGTTCCTAAACAAAAAGAGGTAGGACTGAAAGATGCTGCTGGATCTCTTCAGTGCACAGCAAGCTATGCAACAGAGCCGTCCACATTGCTGTCTCTCTTTCCTTTGTCAAGAAAACTTCCGTTGTATTTCCACTTCTGAGGTGCTCCCATTCGCCTGCGGGCCAGTTTGCACAGCACAAACAATTGGCCTCTGTTCCCAAACAAAGAGAGACAGGACTGAAAGATGCTGCTGGATCTCTTCAGTGCACAGCAAGCTATGCAACAGAGCCATCCACATTGCTGTCTCTCTTTCCTTTGTCAAGAAAACGTCCGTTGTATTGCCACTTCTGAGGTGCTCCCATTCGCCTGCGGGTCAGTTTGCACAGCACAAACAATTGGCCTCTGTTCCCACACAAAAAGAGGTAGGACTGAAAGATGCTGCTGGATCTCTTCAGTGCACAGCAAGCTATGCAACAGAGCCGTCCACACTGCTGTCTCTCTTTCCTTTGTCAAGAAAACGTCCGTTGTATTGCCACTTCTGAGGTGCTCCCATTCGCCTGCAGGCCAGTTTGCACAGCACAAACAATTGGCCTCTGTTCCCAAACAAAAAGAGGTAGGACTGAAAGATGCTGCTGGATCTCTTCAGTGCACAGCAAGCTATGCAACAGAGCCATCCACATTGCTGTCTCTCTTTCCTTTGTCAAGAAAACGTCCGTTGTATTTCCACTTCTGAGGTGCTCCCATTCGCCTGCGGGCCAGTGTGCACAGCACAAACAATTGGCCTCTGTTCCCAAACAAAGAGAGACAGGACTGAAACATGCTGCTGGATCTCTTCAGTGCACAGCAAGCTATGCAACAGAGCCGTCCACATTGCTGTCTCTCTTTCCTTTGTCAAGAAAACGTCCGTTGTATTGCCACTTCTGAGGTGCTCCCATTCGCCTGCAGGCCAGTTTGCACAGCACAAACAATTGGCCTCTGTTCCCAAACAAAAAGAGGTAGGACTGAAAGATGCTGCTGGATCTCTTCAGTGCACAGCAAGCTATGCAACAGAGCCGTCCACATTGCTGTCTCTCTTTCCTTTGTCAAGAAAACGTCCGTTGTATTGCCACTTCTGAGGTGCTCCCATTCGCCTGCAGGCCAGTTTGCACAGCACAAACAATTGGCCTCTGTTCCCAAACAAAGAGAGACAGGACTGAAAGATGCTGCTGGATCTCTTCAGTGCACAGCAAGCTATGCAACAGAGCCATCCACATTGCTGTCTCTCTTTCCTTTGTCAAGAAAACGTCCGTTGTATTTCCACTTCTGAGGTGCTCCCATTCGCCTGCGGGCCAGTTTGCACAGCACAAACAATTGGCCTCTGTTCCCAAAAAAAAAGAGGTAGGACTGAAAGATGCTGCTGGATCTCTTCAGTGCACAGCAAGCTATGCAACAGAGCCATCCACATTGCTGTCTCTCTTTCCTTTGTCAAGAAAACTTCCGTTGTATTTCCACTTCTGAGGTGCTCCCATTCGCCTGCGGGCCAGTTTGCACAGCACAAACAATTGGCCTCTGTTCCCAAACAAAGAGAGACAGGACTGAAAGATGCTGCTGGATCTCTTCAGTGCACAGCAAGCTATGCAACAGAGCCATCCACATTGCTGTCTCTCTTTCCTTTGTCAAGAAAACGTCCGTTGTATTTCCACTTCTGAGGTGCTCCCATTCGCCTGCGGGCCATTTTGCACAGCACAAACAATTGGCCTCTGTTCCCACACAAAAAGAGGTAGGACTGAAAGATGCTGCTGGATCTCTTCAGTGCGCAGCAAGCTATGCAACAGAGCCGTCCACACTGCTGTCTCTCTTTCCTTTGTCAAGAAAACGTCCGTTGTATTGCCACTTCTGAGGTGCTCCCATTCGCCTGCAGGCCAGTTTGCACAGCACAAACAATTGGCCTCTGTTCCCAAACAAAAAGAGGTAGGACTGAAAGATGCTGCTGGATCTCTTCAGTGCACAGCAAGCTATGCAACAGAGCCGTCCACATTGCTGTCTCTCTTTCCTTTGTCAAGAAAACGTCCGTTGTATTTCCACTTCTGAGGTGCTCCCGTTCGCCTGCAGGCCAGTTTGCACAGCACAAACAATTGGCCTCTGTTCCCAAACAAAAAGAGGTAGGACTGAAAGATGCTGCTGGATCTCTTCAGTGCACAGCAAGCTATGCAACAGAGCCGTCCACATTGCTGTCTCTCTTTCCTTTGTCAAGAAAACGTCCGTTGTATTGCCACTTCTGAGGTGCTCCCATTCGCCTGCAGGCCAGTTTGCACAGCACAAACAATTGGCCTCTGTTCCCAAACAAAAAGAGGTAGGACTGAAAGATGCTGCTGGATCTCTTCAGTGCACAGCAAGCTATGCAACAGAGCCGTCCACATTGCTGTCTCTCTTTCCTTTGTCAAGAAAACGTCCGTTGTATTTCCACTTCTGAGGTGCTCCCATTCGCCTGCAGGCCAGTTTGCACAGCACAAACAATTGGCCTCTGTTCCCAAACAAAGAGAGACAGGACTGAAAGATGCTGCTGGATCTCTTCAGTGCACAGCAAGCTATGCAACAGAGCCGTCCACATTGCTGTCTCTCTTTCCTTTGTCAAGAAAACGTCCGTTGTATTGCCACTTCTGAGGTGCTCCCATTCGCCTGCGGGCCAGTTTGCACAGCACAAACAATTGGCCTCTGTTCCCAAACAAAGAGAGACAGGACTGAAAGATGCTGCTGGATCTCTTCAGTGCACAGCAAGCTATGCAACAGAGCCATCCACATTGCTGTCTCTCTTTCCTTTGTCAAGAAAACGTCCGTTGTATTTCCACTTCTGAGGTGCTCCCATTCGCCTGCGGGCCATTTTGCACAGCACAAACAATTGGCCTCTGTTCCCACACAAAAAGAGGTAGGACTGAAAGATGCTGCTGGATCTCTTCAGTGCACAGCAAGCTATGCAACAGAGCCGTCCACACTGCTGTCTCTCTTTCCTTTGTCAAGAAAACGTCCGTTGTATTGCCACTTCTGAGGTGCTCCCATTCGCCTGCAGGCCAGTTTGCACAGCACAAACAATTGGCCTCTGTTCCCAAACAAAAAGAGGTAGGACTGAAAGATGCTGCTGGATCTCTTCAGTGCACAGCAAGCTATGCAACAGAGCCGTCCACACTGCTGTCTCTCTTTCCTTTGTCAAGAAAACGTCCGTTGTATTGCCACTTCTGAGGTGCTCCCATTCGCCTGCAGGCCAGTTTGCACAGCACAAACAATTGGCCTCTGTTCCCAAACAAAAAGAGGTAGGACTGAAAGATGCTGCTGGATCTCTTCAGTGCACAGCAAGCTATGCAACAGAGCCGTCCACATTGCTGTCTCTCTTTCCTTTGTCAAGAAAACGTCCGTTGTATTGCCACTTCTGAGGTGCTCCCATTCGCCTGCAGGCCAGTTTGCACAGCACAAACAATTGGCCTCTGTTCCCACACAAAAAGAGGTAGGACTGAAAGATGCTGCTGGATCTCTTCAGTGCACAGCAAGCTATGCAACAGAGCCGTCCACACTGCTGTCTCTCTTTCCTTTGTCAAGAAAACGTCCATTGTATTGCCACTTCTGAGGTGCTCCCATTCGCCTGCAGGCCAGTTTGCACAGCACAAACAATTGGCCTCTGTTCCCAAACAAAAAGAGGTAGGACTGAAAGATGCTGCTGGATCTCTTCAGTGCACAGCAAGCTATGCAACAGAGCCGTCCACATTGCTGTCTCTCTTTCCTTTGTCAAGAAAACGTCCGTTGTATTTCCACTTCTGAGGTGCTCCCATTCGCCTGCAGGCCAGTTTGCACAGCACAAACAATTGGCCTCTGTTCCCAAACAAAGAGAGACAGGACTGAAAGATGCTGCTGGATCTCTTCAGTGCACAGCAAGCTATGCAACAGAGCCATCCACATTGCTGTCTCTCTTTCCTTTGTCAAGAAAACGTCCGTTGTATTTCCACTTCTGAGGTGCTCCCATTCGCCTGCGGGCCAGTTTGCACAGCACAAACAATTGGCCTCTGTTCCCAAACAAAAAGAGGTAGGACTGAAAGATGCTGCTGGATCTCTTCAGTGCACAGCAAGCTATGCAACAGAGCCATCCACATTGCTGTCTCTCTTTCCTTTGTCAAGAAAACGTCCGTTGTATTTCCACTTCTGAGGTGCTCCCGTTCGCCTGCGGGCCAGTTTGCACAGCACGAACAATTGGCCTCTGTTCCCAAACAAAGAGAGACAGGACTGAAAGATGCTGCTGGATCTCTTCAGTGCACAGCAAGCTATGCAACAGAGCCATCCACATTGCTGTCTCTCTTTCCTTTGTCAAGAAAACATCCGTTGTATTGCCACTTCTGAGGTGCTCCCGTTCGCCTGCGGGCCAGTTTGCACAGCACAAACAATTGGCCTCTGTTCCCACACAAAAAGAGGTAGGACTGAAAGATGCTGCTGGATCTCTTCAGTGCACAGCAAGCTATGCAACAGAGCCGTCCACACTGCTGTCTCTCTTTCCTTTGTCAAGAAAACGTCCGTTGTATTGCCACTTCTGAGGTGCTCCCATTCGCCTGCAGGCCAGTTTGCACAGCACAAACAATTGGCCTCTGTTCCCAAACAAAAAGAGGTAGGACTGAAAGATGCTGCTGGATCTCTTCAGTGCACAGCAAGCTATGCAACAGAGCCGTCCACATTGCTGTCTCTCTTTCCTTTGTCAAGAAAACGTCCGTTGTATTTCCACTTCTGAGGTGCTCCCATTCGCCTGCAGGCCAGTTTGCACAGCACAAACATTTGGCCTCTGTTCCCAAACAAAGAGAGACAGGACTGAAAGATGCTGCTGGATCTCTTCAGTGCACAGCAAGCTATGCAACAGAGCCGTCCACATTGCTGTCTCTCTTTCCTTTGTCAAGAAAACGTCCGTTGTATTGCCACTTCTGAGGTGCTCCCATTCGCCTGCGGGCCAGTTTGCACAGCACAAACAATTGGCCTCTGTTCCCAAACAAAGAGAGACAGGACTGAAAGATGCTGCTGGATCTCTTCAGTGCACAGCAAGCTATGCAACAGAGCCGTCCACACTGCTGTCTCTCTTTCCTTTGTCAAGAAAACGTCCGTTGTATTGCCACTTCTGAGGTGCTCCCATTCGCCTGCAGGCCAGTTTGCACAGCACAAACAATTGGCCTCTGTTCCCAAACAAAAAGAGGTAGGACTGAAAGATGCTGCTGGATCTCTTCAGTGCACAGCAAGCTATGCAACAGAGCCGTCCACATTGCTGTCTCTCTTTCCTTTGTCAAGAAAACGTCCGTTGTATTTCCACTTCTGAGGTGCTCCCATTCGCCTGCGGGCCATTTTGCACAGCACAAACAATTGGCCTCTGTTCCCACACAAAAAGAGGTAGGACTGAAAGATGCTGCTGGATCTCTTCAGTGCACAGCAAGCTATGCAACAGAGCCGTCCACACTGCTGTCTCTCTTTCCTTTGTCAAGAAAACGTCCGTTGTATTGCCACTTCTGAGGTGCTCCCATTCGCCTGCAGGCCAGTTTGCACAGCACAAACAATTGGCCTCTGTTCCCAAACAAAAAGAGGTAGGACTGAAAGATGCTGCTGGATCTCTTCAGTGCACAGCAAGCTATGCAACAGAGCCGTCCACATTGCTGTCTCTCTTTCCTTTGTCAAGAAAACGTCCGTTGTATTTCCACTTCTGAGGTGCTCCCGTTCGCCTGCAGGCCAGTTTGCACAGCACAAACAATTGGCCTCTGTTCCCAAACAAAAAGAGGTAGGACTGAAAGATGCTGCTGGATCTCTTCAGTGCACAGCAAGCTATGCAACAGAGCCGTCCACATTGCTGTCTCTCTTTCCTTTGTCAAGAAAACGTCCGTTGTATTGCCACTTCTGAGGTGCTCCCATTCGCCTGCAGGCCAGTTTGCACAGCACAAACAATTGGCCTCTGTTCCCACACAAAAAGAGGTAGGACTGAAAGATGCTGCTGGATCTCTTCAGTGCACAGCAAGCTATGCAACAGAGCCGTCCACACTGCTGTCTCTCTTTCCTTTGTCAAGAAAACGTCCATTGTATTGCCACTTCTGAGGTGCTCCCATTCGCCTGCAGGCCAGTTTGCACAGCACAAACAATTGGCCTCTGTTCCCAAACAAAAAGAGGTAGGACTGAAAGATGCTGCTGGATCTCTTCAGTGCACAGCAAGCTATGCAACAGAGCCGTCCACATTGCTGTCTCTCTTTCCTTTGTCAAGAAAACGTCCGTTGTATTTCCACTTCTGAGGTGCTCCCATTCGCCTGCAGGCCAGTTTGCACAGCACAAACAATTGGCCTCTGTTCCCAAACAAAGAGAGACAGGACTGAAAGATGCTGCTGGATCTCTTCAGTGCACAGCAAGCTATGCAACAGAGCCATCCACATTGCTGTCTCTCTTTCCTTTGTCAAGAAAACGTCCGTTGTATTGCCACTTCTGAGGTGCTCCCGTTCGCCTGCGGGCCAGTTTGCACAGCACAAACAATTGGCCTCTGTTCCCACACAAAAAGAGGTAGGACTGAAAGATGCTGCTGGATCTCTTCAGTGCACAGCAAGCTATGCAACAGAGCCGTCCACACTGCTGTCTCTCTTTCCTTTGTCAAGAAAACGTCCGTTGTATTGCCACTTCTGAGGTGCTCCCATTCGCCTGCAGGCCAGTTTGCACAGCACAAACAATTGGCCTCTGTTCCCAAACAAAAAGAGGTAGGACTGAAAGATGCTGCTGGATCTCTTCAGTGCACAGCAAGCTATGCAACAGAGCCGTCCACATTGCTGTCTCTCTTTCCTTTGTCAAGAAAACGTCCGTTGTATTTCCACTTCTGAGGTGCTCCCATTCGCCTGCAGGCCAGTTTGCACAGCACAAACAATTGGCCTCTGTTCCCAAACAAAGAGAGACAGGACTGAAAGATGCTGCTGGATCTCTTCAGTGCACAGCAAGCTATGCAACAGAGCCGTCCACATTGCTGTCTCTCTTTCCTTTGTCAAGAAAACGTCCGTTGTATTGCCACTTCTGAGGTGCTCCCATTCGCCTGCGGGCCAGTTTGCACAGCACAAACAATTGGCCTCTGTTCCCAAACAAAGAGAGACAGGACTGAAAGATGCTGCTGGATCTCTTCAGTGCACAGCAAGCTATGCAACAGAGCCGTCCACACTGCTGTCTCTCTTTCCTTTGTCAAGAAAACGTCCGTTGTATTGCCACTTCTGAGGTGCTCCCATTCGCCTGCAGGCCAGTTTGCACAGCACAAACAATTGGCCTCTGTTCCCAAACAAAAAGAGGTAGGACTGAAAGATGCTGCTGGATCTCTTCAGTGCACAGCAAGCTATGCAACAGAGCCGTCCACATTGCTGTCTCTCTTTCCTTTGTCAAGAAAACGTCCGTTGTATTTCCACTTCTGAGGTGCTCCCATTCGCCTGCGGGCCATTTTGCACAGCACAAACAATTGGCCTCTGTTCCCACACAAAAAGAGGTAGGACTGAAAGATGCTGCTGGATCTCTTCAGTGCACAGCAAGCTATGCAACAGAGCCGTCCACATTGCTGTCTCTCTTTCCTTTGTCAAGAAAACGTCCGTTGTATTGCCACTTCTGAGGTGCTCCCATTCGCCTGCGGGCCAGTTTGCACAGCACAAACAATTGGCCTCTGTTCCCACACAAAAAGAGGTAGGACTGAAAGATGCTGCTGGATCTCTTCAGTGCACAGCAAGCTATGCAACAGAGCCGTCCACACTGCTGTCTCTCTTTCCTTTGTCAAGAAAACGTCCATTGTATTGCCACTTCTGAGGTGCTCCCATTCGCCTGCAGGCCAGTTTGCACAGCACAAACAATTGGCCTCTGTTCCCAAACAAAAAGAGGTAGGACTGAAAGATGCTGCTGGATCTCTTCAGTGCACAGCAAGCTATGCAACAGAGCCGTCCACATTGCTGTCTCTCTTTCCTTTGTCAAGAAAACGTCCGTTGTATTGCCACTTCTGAGGTGCTCCCATTCGCCTGCAGGCCAGTTTGCACAGCACAAACAATTGGCCTCTGTTCCCAAACAAAGAGAGACAGGACTGAAAGATGCTGCTGGATCTCTTCAGTGCACAGCAAGCTATGCAACAGAGCCATCCACATTGCTGTCTCTCTTTCCTTTGTCAAGAAAACGTCCGTTGTATTTCCACTTCTGAGGTGCTCCCATTCGCCTGCGGGCCAGTTTGCACAGCACAAACAATTGGCCTCTGTTCCCAAACAAAAAGAGGTAGGACCGAAAGATGCTGCTGGATCTCTTCAGTGCACAGCAAGCTATGCAACAGAGCCATCCACATTGCTGTCTCTCTTTCCTTTGTCAAGAAAACGTCCGTTGTATTTCCACTTCTGAGGTGCTCCCGTTCGCCTGCGGGCCAGTTTGCACAGCACGAACAATTGGCCTCTGTTCCCAAACAAAGAGAGACAGGACTGAAAGATGCTGCTGGATCTCTTCAGTGCACAGCAAGCTATGCAACAGAGCCATCCACATTGCTGTCTCTCTTTCCTTTGTCAAGAAAACGTCCGTTGTATTGCCACTTCTGAGGTGCTCCCGTTCGCCTGCGGGCCAGTTTGCACAGCACAAACAATTGGCCTCTGTTCCCACACAAAAAGAGGTAGGACTGAAAGATGCTGCTGGATCTCTTCAGTGCACAGCAAGCTATGCAACAGAGCCGTCCACACTGCTGTCTCTCTTTCCTTTGTCAAGAAAACGTCCGTTGTATTGCCACTTCTGAGGTGCTCCCATTCGCCTGCAGGCCAGTTTGCACAGCACAAACAATTGGCCTCTGTTCCCAAACAAAAAGAGGTAGGACTGAAAGATGCTGCTGGATCTCTTCAGTGCACAGCAAGCTATGCAACAGAGCCGTCCACATTGCTGTCTCTCTTTCCTTTGTCAAGAAAACGTCCGTTGTATTTCCACTTCTGAGGTGCTCCCGTTCGCCTGCAGGCCAGTTTGCACAGCACCAACAATTGGCCTCTGTTCCCAAACAAAAGGAGGTAGGACTGAAAGATGCTGCTGGATCTCTTCAGTGCACAGCAAGCTATGCAACAGAGCCGTCCACATTGCTGTCTCTCTTTCCTTTGTCAAGAAAACGTCCGTTGTATTGCCACTTCTGAGGTGCTCCCATTCGCCTGCAGGCCAGTTTGCACAGCACAAACAATTGGCCTCTGTTCCCACACAAAAAGAGGTAGGACTGAAAGATGCTGCTGGATCTCTTCAGTGCACAGCAAGCTATGCAACAGAGCCGTCCACACTGCTGTCTCTCTTTCCTTTGTCAAGAAAACGTCCGTTGTATTGCCACTTCTGAGGTGCTCCCATTCGCCTGCAGGCCAGTTTGCACAGCACAAACAATTGGCCTCTGTTCCCAAACAAAAAGAGGTAGGACTGAAAGATGCTGCTGGATCTCTTCAGTGCACAGCAAGCTATGCAACAGAGCCGTCCACATTGCTGTCTCTCTTTCCTTTGTCAAGAAAACGTCCGTTGTATTTCCACTTCTGAGGTGCTCCCATTCGCCTGCGGGCCAGTTTGCACAGCACAAACAATTGGCCTCTGTTCCCAAACAAAGAGAGACAGGACTGAAAGATGCTGCTGGATCTCTTCAGTGCACAGCAAGCTATGCAACAGAGCCATCCACATTGCTGTCTCTCTTTCCTTTGTCAAGAAAACGTCCGTTGTATTTCCACTTCTGAGGTGCTCCCATTCGCCTGCGGGCCAGTTTGCACAGCACGAACAATTGGCCTCTGTTCCCAAACAAAAAGAGGTAGGACTGAAAGATGCTGCTGGATCTCTTCAGTGCACAGCAAGCTATGCAACAGAGCCGTCCACATTGCTGTCTCTCTTTCCTTTGTCAAGAAAACGTCCGTTGTATTGCCACTTCTGAGGTGCTCCCGTTCGCCTGCGGGCCAGTTTGCACAGCACGAACAATTGGCCTCTGTTCCCAAACAAAAAGAGGTAGGACTGAAAGATGCTGCTGGATCTCTTCAGTGCACAGCAAGCTATGCAACAGAGCCGTCCACATTGCTGTCTCTCTTTCCTTTGTCAAGAAAACGTCCGTTGTATTTCCACTTCTGAGGTGCTCCCATTCGCCTGCGGGCCAGTTTGCACAGCATAAACAATTGGCCTCTGTTCCCAAACAAAAAGAGGTAGGACTGAAAGATGCTGCTGGATCTCTTCAGTGCACAGCAAGCTATGCAACAGAGCCGTCCACATTGCTGTCTCTCTTTCCTTTGTCAAGAAAACGTCCGTTGTATTTCCACTTCTGAGGTGCTCCCATTCGCCTGCGGGCCAGTTTGCACAGCACAAACAATTGGCCTCTGTTCCCACACAAAAAGAGGTAGGACTGAAAGATGCTGCTGGATCTCTTCAGTGCACAGCAAGCTATGCAACAGAGCCGTCCACACTGCTGTCTCTCTTTCCTTTGTCAAGAAAACGTCCGTTGTATTGCCACTTCTGAGGTGCTCCCATTCGCCTGCAGGCCAGTTTGCACAGCACAAACAATTGGCCTCTGTTCCCAAACAAAGAGAGACAGGACTGAAAGATGCTGCTGGATCTCTTCAGTGCACAGCAAGCTATGCAACAGAGCCATCCACATTGCTGTCTCTCTTTCCTTTGTCAAGAAAACGTCCGTTGTATTTCCACTTCTGAGGTGCTCCCATTCGCCTGCGGGCCAGTGTGCACAGCACCAACAATTGGCCTCTGTTCCCAAACAAAGAGAGACAGGACTGAAAGATGCTGCTGGATCTCTTCAGTGCACAGCAAGCTATGCAACAGAGCCGTCCACATTGCTGTCTCTCTTTCCTTTGTCAAGAAAACGTCCGTTGTATTTCCACTTCTGAGGTGCTCCCGTTCGCCTGCGGGCCAGTTTGCACAGCACCAACAATTGGCCTCTGTTCCCAAACAAAAAGAGGTAGGACTGAAAGATGCTGCTGGATCTCTTCAGTGCACAGCAAGCTATGCAACAGAGCCGTCCACATTGCTGTCTCTCTTTCCTTTGTCAAGAAAACGTCCGTTGTATTTCCACTTCTGAGGTGCTCCCATTCGCCTGCGGGCCAGTTTGCACAGCACAAACAATTGGCCTCTGTTCCCACACAAAAAGAGGTAGGACTGAAAGATGCTGCTGGATCTCTTCAGTGCACAGCAAGCTATGCAACAGAGCCGTCCACACTGCTGTCTCTCTTTCCTTTGTCAAGAAAACGTCCGTTGTATTTCCACTTCTGAGGTGCTCCCATTCGCCTGCGGGCCAGTTTGCACAGCACAAACAATTGGCCTCTGTTCCCACACAAAAAGAGGTAGGACTGAAAGATGCTGCTGGATCTCTTCAGTGCACAGCAAGCTATGCAACAGAGCCGTCCACACTGCTGTCTCTCTTTCCTTTGTCAAGAAAACGTCCGTTGTATTGCCACTTCTGAGGTGCTCCCATTCGCCTGCAGGCCAGTTTGCACAGCACAAACAATTGGCCTCTGTTCCCAAACAAAAAGAGGTAGGACTGAAAGATGCTGCTGGATCTCTTCAGTGCACAGCAAGCTATGCAACAGAGCCATCCACATTGCTGTCTCTCTTTCCTTTGTCAAGAAAACGTCCGTTGTATTTCCACTTCTGAGGTGCTCCCATTCGCCTGCGGGCCAGTGTGCACAGCACAAACAATTGGCCTCTGTTCCCAAACAAAGAGAGACAGGACTGAAAGATGCTGCTGGATCTCTTCAGTGCACAGCAAGCTATGCAACAGAGCCGTCCACATTGCTGTCTCTCTTTCCTTTGTCAAGAAAACGTCCGTTGTATTTCCACTTCTGAGGTGCTCCCATTCGCCTGCAGGCCAGTTTGCACAGCACAAACAATTGGCCTCTGTTCCCAAACAAAAAGAGGTAGGACTGAAAGATGCTGCTGGATCTCTTCAGTGCACAGCAAGCTATGCAACAGAGCCGTCCACATTGCTGTCTCTCTTTCCTTTGTCAAGAAAACGTCCGTTGTATTGCCACTTCTGAGGTGCTCCCATTCGCCTGCAGGCCAGTTTGCACAGCACAAACAATTGGCCTCTGTTCCCAAACAAAGAGAGACAGGACTGAAAGATGCTGCTGGATCTCTTCAGTGCACAGCAAGCTATGCAACAGAGCCATCCACATTGCTGTCTCTCTTTCCTTTGTCAAGAAAACGTCCGTTGTATTTCCACTTCTGAGGTGCTCCCATTCGCCTGCGGGCCATTTTGCACAGCACAAACAATTGGCCTCTGTTCCCACACAAAAAGAGGTAGGACTGAAAGATGCTGCTGGATCTCTTCAGTGCACAGCAAGCTATGCAACAGAGCCGTCCACACTGCTGTCTCTCTTTCCTTTGTCAAGAAAACGTCCGTTGTATTGCCACTTCTGAGGTGCTCCCATTCGCCTGCAGGCCAGTTTGCACAGCACAAACAATTGGCCTCTGTTCCCAAACAAAAAGAGGTAGGACTGAAAGATGCTGCTGGATCTCTTCAGTGCACAGCAAGCTATGCAACAGAGCCGTCCACATTGCTGTCTCTCTTTCCTTTGTCAAGAAAACGTCCGTTGTATTTCCACTTCTGAGGTGCTCCCGTTCGCCTGCAGGCCAGTTTGCACAGCACAAACAATTGGCCTCTGTTCCCAAACAAAAAGAGGTAGGACTGAAAGATGCTGCTGGATCTCTTCAGTGCACAGCAAGCTATGCAACAGAGCCGTCCACATTGCTGTCTCTCTTTCCTTTGTCAAGAAAACGTCCGTTGTATTGCCACTTCTGAGGTGCTCCCATTCGCCTGCAGGCCAGTTTGCACAGCACAAACAATTGGCCTCTGTTCCCACACAAAAAGAGGTAGGACTGAAAGATGCTGCTGGATCTCTTCAGTGCACAGCAAGCTATGCAACAGAGCCGTCCACACTGCTGTCTCTCTTTCCTTTGTCAAGAAAACGTCCGTTGTATTGCCACTTCTGAGGTGCTCCCATTCGCCTGCAGGCCAGTTTGCACAGCACAAACAATTGGCCTCTGTTCCCAAACAAAGAGAGACAGGACTGAAAGATGCTGCTGGATCTCTTCAGTGCACAGCAAGCTATGCAACAGAGCCATCCACATTGCTGTCTCTCTTTCCTTTGTCAAGAAAACGTCCGTTGTATTTCCACTTCTGAGGTGCTCCCATTCGCCTGCGGGCCAGTTTGCACAGCACAAACAATTGGCCTCTGTTCCCAAACAAAAAGAGGTAGGACTGAAAGATGCTGCTGGATCTCTTCAGTGCACAGCAAGCTATGCAACAGAGCCATCCACATTGCTGTCTCTCTTTCCTTTGTCAAGAAAACGTCCGTTGTATTTCCACTTCTGAGGTGCTCCCGTTCGCCTGCGGGCCAGTTTGCACAGCACGAACAATTGGCCTCTGTTCCCAAACAAAAAGAGGTAGGACTGAAAGATGCTGCTGGATCTCTTCAGTGCACAGCAAGCTATGCAACAGAGCCGTCCACATTGCTGTCTCTCTTTCCTTTGTCAAGAAAACTTCTGTTGTATTTCCACTTCTGAGGTCCTCCCATTCGCCTGCAGGAAAGTCTGCACAGCACAAACAATTGGCCTCTGTTCCCAAACAAAAAGAGGTAGGTCTGAAAGATACTGCTGGATCTCTTCAGTGCACAGCAAGCTATGCAACAGAGCCGTCCACATTGCTGTCTCTCTTTCCTTTGTCAAGAAAACGTCCGTTGTATTGCCACTTCTGAGGTGCTCCCATTCGCCTGCAGGCCAGTTTGCACAGCACAAACAATTGGCCTCTGTTCCCAAACCAAAAGTGGTAGGACTGAAAGATGCTGCTGGATCTCTTCAGTGCACAGCAAGCTATGCAACAGAGCCGTCCACATTGCTGTCTCTCTTTCCTTTGTCAAGAAAACGTCCGTTGTATTTCCACTTCTGAGGTGCTCCCATTCGCCTGCGGGCCAGTTTGCACAGCACAAACAATTGGCCTCTGTTCCCACACAAAAAGAGGTAGGACTGAAAGATGCTGCTGGATCTCTTCAGTGCACAGCAAGCTATGCAACAGAGCCGTCCACACTGCTGTCTCTCTTTCCTTTGTCAAGAAAACGTCCGTTGTATTGCCACTTCTGAGGTGCTCCCATTCGCCTGCAGGCCAGTTTGCACAGCACAAACAATTGGCCTCTGTTCCCAAACAAAAAGAGGTAGGACTGAAAGATGCTGCTGGATCTCTTCAGTGCACAGCAAGCTATGCAACAGAGCCATCCACATTGCTGTCTCTCTTTCCTTTGTCAAGAAAACGTCCGTTGTATTTCCACTTCTGAGGTGCTCCCATTCGCCTGCGGGCCAGTGTGCACAGCACAAACAATTGGCCTCTGTTCCCAAACAAAGAGAGACAGGACTGAAAGATGCTGCTGGATCTCTTCAGTGCACAGCAAGCTATGCAACAGAGCCATCCACATTGCTGTCTCTCTTTCCTTTGTCAAGAAAACGTCCGTTGTATTTCCACTTCTGAGGTGCTCCCATTCGCCTGCGGGCCAGTGTGCACAGCACCAACAATTGGCCTCTGTTCCCAAACAGAGACAGGACTGAAAGATGCTGCTGGATCTCTTCAGTGCACAGCAAGCTATGCAACAGAGCCGTCCACATTGCTGTCTCTCTTTCCTTTGTCAAGAAAACGTCCGTTGTATTGCCACTTCTGAGGTGCTCCCATTCGCCTGCAGGCCAGTTTGCACAGCACAAACAATTGGCCTCTGTTCCCAAACAAAAAGAGGTAGGACTGAAAGATGCTGCTGGATCTCTTCAGTGCACAGCAAGCTATGCAACAGAGCCGTCCACATTGCTGTCTCTCTTTCCTTTGTCAAGAAAACGTCCGTTGTATTGCCACTTCTGAGGTGCTCCCATTCGCCTGCAGGCCAGTTTGCACAGCACAAACAATTGGCCTCTGTTCCCAAACAAAAAGAGGTAGGACTGAAAGATGCTGCTGGATCTCTTCAGTGCACAGCAAGCTATGCAACAGAGCCATCCACATTGCTGTCTCTCTTTCCTTTGTCAAGAAAACGTCCGTTGTATTTCCACTTCTGAGGTGCGCCCGTTCGCCTGCGGGCCAGTTTGCACAGCACCAACAATTGG
Source organism: Amazona ochrocephala (assembly GCA_039720435.1). NCBI lineage: Eukaryota > Metazoa > Chordata > Aves > Psittaciformes > Psittacidae > Amazona > Amazona ochrocephala. The sequence goes on along the minus strand of CM077879.1, from coordinate 82,178,510 downwards.
CCTCTGTTCCCAAACAAAAAGAGGTAGGACTGAAAGATGCTGCTGGATCTCTTCAGTGCACAGCAAGCTATGCAACAGAGCCGTCCACATTGCTGTCTCTCTTTCCTTTGTCAAGAAAACGTCCGTTGTATTTCCACTTCTGAGGTGCTCCCATTCGCCTGCGGGCCAGTTTGCACAGCACAAACAATTGGCCTCTGTTCCCAAACAAAAAGAGGTAGGACTGAAAGATGCTGCTGGATCTCTTCAGTGCACAGCAAGCTATGCAACAGAGCCGTCCACATTGCTGTCTCTCTTTCCTTTGTCAAGAAAACGTCCGTTGTATTTCCACTTCTGAGGTGCTCCCATTCGCCTGCGGGCCAGTTTGCACAGCACAAACAATTGGCCTCTGTTCCCACACAAAAAGAGGTAGGACTGAAAGATGCTGCTGGGTCTCTTCAGTGCACAGCAAGCTATGCAACAGAGCCGTCCACACTGCTGTCTCTCTTTCCTTTGTCAAGAAAACGTCCGTTGTATTGCCACTTCTGAGGTGCTCCCATTCGCCTGCAGGCCAGTTTGCACAGCACAAACAATTGGCCTCTGTTCCCAAACAAAAAGAGGTAGGACTGAAAGATGCTGCTGGATCTCTTCAGTGCACAGCAAGCTATGCAACAGAGCCATCCACATTGCTGTCTCTCTTTCCTTTGTCAAGAAAACGTCCGTTGTATTTCCACTTCTGAGGTGCTCCCATTCGCCTGCGGGCCAGTGTGCACAGCACAAACAATTGGCCTCTGTTCCCAAACAAAGAGAGACAGGACTGAAAGATGCTGCTGGATCTCTTCAGTGCACAGCAAGCTATGCAACAGAGCCGTCCACATTGCTGTCTCTCTTTCCTTTGTCAAGAAAACGTCCGTTGTATTGCCACTTCTGAGGTGCTCCCATTCGCCTGCAGGCCAGTTTGCACAGCACAAACAATTGGCCTCTGTTCCCAAACAAAAAGAGGTAGGACTGAAAGATGCTGCTGGATCTCTTCAGTGCACAGCAAGCTATGCAACAGAGCCGTCCACATTGCTGTCTCTCTTTCCTTTGTCAAGAAAACGTCCGTTGTATTGCCACTTCTGAGGTGCTCCCATTCGCCTGCAGGCCAGTTTGCACAGCACAAACAATTGGCCTCTGTTCCCAAACAAAGAGAGACAGGACTGAAAGATGCTGCTGGATCTCTTCAGTGCACAGCAAGCTATGCAACAGAGCCATCCACATTGCTGTCTCTCTTTCCTTTGTCAAGAAAACGTCCGTTGTATTTCCACTTCTGAGGTGCTCCCATTCGCCTGCAGGCCAGTTTGCACAGCACAAACAATTGGCCTCTGTTCCCAAACAAAAAGAGGTAGGACTGAAAGATGCTGCTGGATCTCTTCAGTGCACAGCAAGCTATGCAACAGAGCCATCCACATTGCTGTCTCTCTTTCCTTTGTCAAGAAAACGTCCGTTGTATTTCCACTTCTGAGGTGCTCCCATTCGCCTGCGGGCCAGTTTGCACAGCACAAACAATTGGCCTCTGTTCCCAAACAAAGAGAGACAGGACTGAAAGATGCTGCTGGATCTCTTCAGTGCACAGCAAGCTATGCAACAGAGCCATCCACATTGCTGTCTCTCTTTCCTTTGTCAAGAAAACGTCCGTTGTATTTCCACTTCTGAGGTGCTCCCATTCGCCTGCGGGCCATTTTGCACAGCACAAACAATTGGCCTCTGTTCCCACACAAAAAGAGGTAGGACTGAAAGATGCTGCTGGATCTCTTCAGTGCACAGCAAGCTATGCAACAGAGCCGTCCACACTGCTGTCTCTCTTTCCTTTGTCAAGAAAACGTCCGTTGTATTGCCACTTCTGAGGTGCTCCCATTCGCCTGCAGGCCAGTTTGCACAGCACAAACAATTGGCCTCTGTTCCGAAACAAAAAGAGGTAGGACTGAAAGATGCTGCTGGATCTCTTCAGTGCACAGCAAGCTATGCAACAGAGCCGTCCACATTGCTGTCTCTCTTTCCTTTGTCAAGAAAACGTCCGTTGTATTTCCACTTCTGAGGTGCTCCCGTTCGCCTGCAGGCCAGTTTGCACAGCACAAACAATTGGCCTCTGTTCCCAAACAAAAAGAGGTAGGACTGAAAGATGCTGCTGGATCTCTTCAGTGCACAGCAAGCTATGCAACAGAGCCGTCCACATTGCTGTCTCTCTTTCCTTTGTCAAGAAAACGTCCGTTGTATTGCCACTTCTGAGGTGCTCCCATTCGCCTGCAGGCCAGTTTGCACAGCACAAACAATTGGCCTCTGTTCCCACACAAAAAGAGGTAGGACTGAAAGATGCTGCTGGATCTCTTCAGTGCACAGCAAGCTATGCAACAGAGCCGTCCACACTGCTGTCTCTCTTTCCTTTGTCAAGAAAACGTCCGTTGTATTGCCACTTCTGAGGTGCTCCCATTCGCCTGCAGGCCAGTTTGCACAGCACAAACAATTGGCCTCTGTTCCCAAACAAAAAGAGGTAGGACTGAAAGATGCTGCTGGATCTCTTCAGTGCACAGCAAGCTATGCAACAGAGCCGTCCACATTGCTGTCTCTCTTTCCTTTGTCAAGAAAACGTCCGTTGTATTTCCACTTCTGAGGTGCTCCCATTCGCCTGCAGGCCAGTTTGCACAGCACAAACAATTGGCCTCTGTTCCCAAACAAAGAGAGACAGGACTGAAAGATGCTGCTGGATCTCTTCAGTGCACAGCAAGCTATGCAACAGAGCCATCCACATTGCTGTCTCTCTTTCCTTTGTCAAGAAAACGTCCGTTGTATTTCCACTTCTGAGGTGCTCCCATTCGCCTGCGGGCCAGTTTGCACAGCACAAACAATTGGCCTCTGTTCCCAAACTAAAAGAGGTAGGACTGAAAGATGCTGCTGGATCTCTTCAGTGCACAGCAAGCTATGCAACAGAGCCATCCACATTGCTGTCTCTCTTTCCTTTGTCAAGAAAACGTCCGTTGTATTTCCACTTCTGAGGTGCTCCCGTTCGCCTGCGGGCCAGTTTGCACAGCACGAACAATTGGCCTCTGTTCCCAAACAAAAAGAGGTAGGACTGAAAGATGCTGCTGGATCTCTTCAGTGCACAGCAAGCTATGCAACAGAGCCGTCCACATTGCTGTCTCTCTTTCCTTTGTCAAGAAAACTTCTGTTGTATTTCCACTTCTGAGGTCCTCCCATTCGCCTGCAGGAAAGTCTGCACAGCACAAACAATTGGCCTCTGTTCCCAAACAAAAAGAGGTAGGTCTGAAAGATACTGCTGGATCTCTTCAGTGCACAGCAAGCTATGCAACAGAGCCGTCCACATTGCTGTCTCTCTTTCCTTTGTCAAGAAAACGTCCGTTGTATTGCCACTTCTGAGGTGATCCCGTTCGCCTGCGGGCCAGTTTGCACAGCACAAACAATTGGCCTCTGTTCCCACACAAAAATAGGTAGGACTGAAAGATGCTGCTGGATCTCTTCAGTGCACAGCAAGCTATGCAACAGAGCCGTCCACATTGCTGTCTCTCTTTCCTTTGTCAAGAAAACGTCCGTTGTATTGCCACTTCTCAGGTGCTCCCATTCGCCTGCAGGCCAGTTTGCACAGCACAAACAATTGGCCTCTGTTCCCACACAAAAAGAGGTAGGACTGAAAGATGCTGCTGGATCTCTTCAGTGCACAGCAAGCTATGCAACAGAGCCGTCCACATTGCTGTCTCTCTTTCCTTTGTCAAGAAAACGTCCGTTGTATTGCCACTTCTGAGGTGCTCCCATTCGCCTGCAGGCCAGTTTGCACAGCACAAACAATTGGCCTCTGTTCCCAAACAAAAAGAGGTAGGACTGAAAGATGCTGCTGGATCTCTTCAGTGCACAGCAAGCTATGCAACAGAGCCGTCCACATTGCTGTCTCTCTTTCCTTTGTCAAGAAAACGTCCGTTGTATTTCCACTTCTGAGGTGCTCCCATTCGCCTGCTGGCCAGTTTGCACAGCACAAACAATTGGCCTCTGTTCCCACACAAAAAGAGGTAGGACTGAAAGATGCTGCTGGATCTCTTCAGTGCACAGCAAGCTATGCAACAGAGCCGTCCACACTGCTGTCTCTCTTTCCTTTGTCAAGAAAACGTCCGTTGTATTGCCACTTCTGAGGTGCTCCCATTCGCCTGCAGGCCAGTTTGCACAGCACAAACAATTGGCCTCTGTTCCCAAACAAAAAGAGGTAGGACTGAAAGATGCTGCTGGATCTCTTCAGTGCACAGCAAGCTATGCAACAGAGCCGTCCACATTGCTGTCTCTCTTTCCTTTGTCAAGAAAACGTCCGTTGTATTGCCACTTCTGAGGTGCTCCCATTCGCCTGCAGGCCAGTTTGCACAGCACAAACAATTGGCCTCTGTTCCCAAACAAAGAGAGACAGGACTGAAAGATGCTGCTGGATCTCTTCAGTGCACAGCAAGCTATGCAACAGAGCCACCCACATTGCTGTCTCTCTTTCCTTTGTCAAGAAAACGTCCGTTGTATTTCCACTTCTGAGGTGCTCCCATTCGCCTGCGGGCCAGTTTGCACAGCACAAACAATTGGCCTCTGTTCCCAAACAAAAAGAGGTAGGACTGAAAGATGCTGCTGGATCTCTTCAGTGCACAGCAAGCTATGCAACAGAGCCATCCACATTGCTGTCTCTCTTTCCTTTGTCAAGAAAACGTCCGTTGTATTTCCACTTCTGAGGTGCTCCCGTTCGCCTGCGGGCCAGTGTGCACAGCACAAACAATTGGCCTCTGTTCCCAAACAAAGAGAGACAGGACTGAAAGATGCTGCTGGATCTCTTCAGTGCACAGCAAGCTATGCAACAGAGCCGTCCACATTGCTGTCTCTCTTTCCTTTGTCAAGAAAACGTCCGTTGTATTGCCACTTCTGAGGTGCTCCCATTCGCCTGCGGGCCAGTTTGCACAGCACAAACAATTGGCCTCTGTTCCCAAACAAAAAGAGGTAGGACTGAAAGATGCTGCTGGATCTCTTCAGTGCACAGCAAGCTATGCAACAGAGCCATCCACATTGCTGTCTCTCTTTCCTTTGTCAAGAAAACGTCCGTTGTATTTCCACTTCTGAGGTGCTCCCGTTCGCCTCCGGGCCAGTTTGCACAGCACCAACAATTGGCCTCTGTTCCCACACAAAAAGAGGTAGGACTGAAAGATGCTGCTGGATCTCTTCAGTGCACAGCAAGCTATGCAACAGAGCCGTCCACACTGCTGTCTCTCTTTCCTTTGTCAAGAAAACGTCCGTTGTATTGCCACTTCTGAGGTGCTCCCATTCGCCTGCAGGCCAGTTTGCACAGCACAAACAATTGGCCTCTGTTCCCAAACAAAAAGAGGTAGGACTGAAAGATGCTGCTGGATCTCTTCAGTGCACAGCAAGCTATGCAACAGAGCCGTCCACATTGCTGTCTCTCTTTCCTTTGTCAAGAAAACGTCCGTTGTATTGCCACTTCTGAGGTGCTCCCATTCGCCTGCAGGCCAGTTTGCACAGCACAAACAATTGGCCTCTGTTCCCAAACAAAGAGAGACAGGACTGAAAGATGCTGCTGGATCTCTTCAGTGCACAGCAAGCTATGCAACAGAGCCACCCACATTGCTGTCTCTCTTTCCTTTGTCAAGAAAACGTCCGTTGTATTTCCACTTCTGAGGTGCTCCCATTCGCCTGCGGGCCAGTTTGCACAGCACAAACAATTGGCCTCTGTTCCCAAACAAAAAGAGGTAGGACTGAAAGATGCTGCTGGATCTCTTCAGTGCACAGCAAGCTATGCAACAGAGCCATCCACATTGCTGTCTCTCTTTCCTTTGTCAAGAAAACGTCCGTTGTATTTCCACTTCTGAGGTGCTCCCGTTCGCCTGCGGGCCAGTGTGCACAGCACAAACAATTGGCCTCTGTTCCCAAACAAAGAGAGACAGGACTGAAAGATGCTGCTGGATCTCTTCAGTGCACAGCAAGCTATGCAACAGAGCCGTCCACATTGCTGTCTCTCTTTCCTTTGTCAAGAAAACGTCCGTTGTATTGCCACTTCTGAGGTGCTCCCATTCGCCTGCGGGCCAGTTTGCACAGCACAAACAATTGGCCTCTGTTCCCAAACAAAAAGAGGTAGGACTGAAAGATGCTGCTGGATCTCTTCAGTGCACAGCAAGCTATGCAACAGAGCCATCCACATTGCTGTCTCTCTTTCCTTTGTCAAGAAAACGTCCGTTGTATTTCCACTTCTGAGGTGCTCCCGTTCGCCTCCGGGCCAGTTTGCACAGCACCAACAATTGGCCTCTGTTCCCACACAAAAAGAGGTAGGACTGAAAGATGCTGCTGGATCTCTTCAGTGCACAGCAAGCTATGCAACAGAGCCGTCCACATTGCTGTCTCTCTTTCCTTTGTCAAGAAAACGTCCGTTGTATTGCCACTTCTGAGGTGCTCCCATTCGCCTGCAGGCCAGTTTGCACAGCACAAACAATTGGCCTCTGTTCCCAAACAAAAAGAGGTAGGACTGAAAGATGCTGCTGGATCTCTTCAGTGCACAGCAAGCTATGCAACAGAGCCGTCCACATTGCTGTCTCTCTTTCCTTTGTCAAGAAAACGTCCGTTGTATTGCCACTTCTGAGGTGCTCCCATTCGCCTGCAGGCCAGTTTGCACAGCACAAACAATTGGCCTCTGTTCCCAAACAAAGAGAGACAGGACTGAAAGATGCTGCTGGATCTCTTCAGTGCACAGCAAGCTATGCAACAGAGCCACCCACATTGCTGTCTCTCTTTCCTTTGTCAAGAAAACGTCCGTTGTATTTCCACTTCTGAGGTGCTCCCATTCGCCTGCGGGCCAGTTTGCACAGCACAAACAATTGGCCTCTGTTCCCAAACAAAAAGAGGTAGGACTGAAAGATGCTGCTGGATCTCTTCAGTGCACAGCAAGCTATGCAACAGAGCCATCCACATTGCTGTCTCTCTTTCCTTTGTCAAGAAAACGTCCGTTGTATTTCCACTTCTGAGGTGCTCCCGTTCGCCTGCGGGCCAGTGTGCACAGCACAAACAATTGGCCTCTGTTCCCAAACAAAGAGAGACAGGACTGAAAGATGCTGCTGGATCTCTTCAGTGCACAGCAAGCTATGCAACAGAGCCGTCCACATTGCTGTCTCTCTTTCCTTTGTCAAGAAAACGTCCGTTGTATTGCCACTTCTGAGGTGCTCCCATTCGCCTGCGGGCCAGTTTGCACAGCACAAACAATTGGCCTCTGTTCCCAAACAAAAAGAGGTAGGACTGAAAGATGCTGCTGGATCTCTTCAGTGCACAGCAAGCTATGCAACAGAGCCATCCACATTGCTGTCTCTCTTTCCTTTGTCAAGAAAACGTCCGTTGTATTTCCACTTCTGAGGTGCTCCCGTTCGCCTCCGGGCCAGTTTGCACAGCACCAACAATTGGCCTCTGTTCCCAAACAAAAAGAGGTAGGACTGAAAGATGCTGCTGGATCTCTTCAGTGCACAGCAAGCTATGCAACAGAGCCGTCCACATTGCTGTCTCTCTTTCCTTTGTCAAGAAAACGTCCGTTGTATTGCCACTTCTGAGGTGCTCCCATTCGCCTGCAGGCCAGTTTGCACAGCACAAACAATTGGCCTCTGTTCCCAAACCAAAAGAGGTAGGACTGAAAGATGCTGCTGGATCTCTTCAGTGCACAGCAAGCTATGCAACAGAGCCGTCCACATTGCTGTCTCTCTTTCCTTTGTCAAGAAAACGTCCGTTGTATTTCCACTTCTGAGGTGCTCCCATTCGCCTGCGGGCCAGTTTGCACAGCACAAACAATTGGCCTCTGTTCCCACACAAAAAGAGGTAGGACTGAAAGATGCTGCTGGATCTCTTCAGTGCACAGCAAGCTATGCAACAGAGCCGTCCACACTGCTGTCTCTCTTTCCTTTGTCAAGAAAACGTCCGTTGTATTGCCACTTCTGAGGTGCTCCCATTCGCCTGCAGGCCAGTTTGCACAGCACAAACAATTGGCCTCTGTTCCCAAACAAAAAGAGGTAGGACTGAAAGATGCTGCTGGATCTCTTCAGTGCACAGCAAGCTATGCAACAGAGCCATCCACATTGCTGTCTCTCTTTCCTTTGTCAAGAAAACGTCCGTTGTATTTCCACTTCTGAGGTGCTCCCATTCGCCTGCGGGCCAGTGTGCACAGCACAAACAATTGGCCTCTGTTCCCAAACAAAGAGAGACAGGACTGAAAGATGCTGCTGGATCTCTTCAGTGCACAGCAAGCTATGCAACAGAGCCATCCACATTGCTGTCTCTCTTTCCTTTGTCAAGAAAACGTCCGTTGTATTGCCACTTCTGAGGTGCTCCCATTCGCCTGCGGGCCAGTTTGCACAGCACAAACAATTGGCCTCTGTTCCCACACAAAAAGAGGTAGGACTGAAAGATGCTGCTGGATCTCTTCAGTGCACAGCAAGCTATGCAACAGAGCCGTCCACATTGCTGTCTCTCTTTCCTTTGTCAAGAAAACGTCCGTTGTATTGCCACTTCTGAGGTGCTCCCATTCGCCTGCAGGCCAGTTTGCACAGCACAAACAATTGGCCTCTGTTCCCAAACAAAAAGAGGTAGGACTGAAAGATGCTGCTGGATCTCTTCAGTGCACAGCAAGCTATGCAACAGAGCCGTCCACATTGCTGTCTCTCTTTCCTTTGTCAAGAAAACGTCCGTTGTATTTCCACTTCTGAGGTGCTCCCATTCGCCTGCGGGCCAGTTTGCACAGCACCAACATTTGGCCTCTGTTCCCAAACAAAAAGAGGTAGGACTGAAAGATGCTGCTGGATCTCTTCAGTGCACAGCAAGCTATGCAACAGAGCCGTCCACATTGCTGTCTCTCTTTCCTTTGTCAAGAAAACGTCCGTTGTATTTCCACTTCTGAGGTGATCCCGTTCGCCTGCGGGCCAGTTTGCACAGCACAAACAATTGGCCTCTGTTCCCAAACAAAAAGAGGTAGGACTGAAAGATGCTGCTGGATCTCTTCAGTGCACAGCAAGCTATGCAACAGAGCCGTCCACATTGCTGTCTCTCTTTCCATTGTCAAGAAAACGTCCGTTGTATTGCCACTTCTGAATTGCTCCCATTCGCCTGCAGGCCAGTTTGCACAGCACAAACAATTGGTCTCTGTTCCCAAAAAAAAAGTGGTAGGACTGAAAGATGCTGCTGGATCTCTTCAGTGCACAGCAAGCTATGCAACAGAGCCGTCCACATTGCTGTCTCTCTTTCCTTTGTCAAGAAAACGTCCGTTGTATTGCCACTTCTGAGGTGCTCCCATTCGCCTGCAGGCCAGTTTGCACAGCACAAACGATTGGCCTCTGTTCCCAAAAAAAAAGTGGTAGGACTGAAAGATGCTGCTGGATCTCTTCAGTGCACAGCAAGCTATGCAACAGAGCCGTCCACATTGCTGTCTCTCTTTCCTTTGTCAAGAAAACGTCCGTTGTATTTCCACTTCTGAGGTGCTCCCATTCGCCTGCGGGCCAGTTTGCACAGCACAAACAATTGGCCTCTGTTCCCAAACAAAAAGAGGTAGGACTGAAAGATGCTGCTGGATCTCTTCAGTGCACAGCAAGCTATGCAACAGAGCCGTCCACATTGCTGTCTCTCTTTCCTTTGTCAAGAAAACGTCCGTTGTATTGCCACTTCTGAGGTGCTCCCATTCGCCTGCAGGCCAGTTTGCACAGCACAAACAATTGGCCTCTGTTCCCAAACAAAGAGAGGTAGGACTGAAAGATGCTGCTGGATCTCTTCAGTGCACAGCAAGCTATGCAACAGAGCCGTCCACATTGCTGTCTCTCTTTCCATTGTCAAGAAAACGTCCATTGTATTTCCACTTCTGAGGTGCTCCCATTCGCCTGCAGGCCAGTTTGCACAGCACGAACAATTGGCCTCTGTTCCCAAACCAAAAGAGGTAGGACTGAAAGATGCTGCTGGATCTCTTCAGTGCACAGCAAGCTATGCAACAGAGCCGTCCACATTGCTGTCTCTCTTTCCTTTGTCAAGAAAACGTCCGTTGTATTTCCACTTCTGAGGTGCTCCCATTCGCCTGCTTGCCAGTTTGCACAGCACAAACAATTGGCCTCTGTTCCCAAACCAAAAGAGGTAGGACTGAAAGATGCTGCTGGATCTCTTCAGTGCACAGCAAGCTATGCAACAGAGCCGTCCACATTGCTGTCTCTCTTTCCTTTGTCAAGAAAACGTCCGTTGTATTGCCACTTCTGAGGTGCTCCCATTCGCCTGCGGGCCAGTTTGCACAGCACAAACAATTGGCCTCTGTTCCCAAACAAAAAGAGGTAGGTCTGAAAGATACTGCTGGATCTCTTCAGTGCACAGCAAGCTATGCAACAGAGCCGTCCACATTGCTGTCTCTCTTTCCATTGTCAAGAAAACGTCCGTTGTATTGCCACTTCTGAGGTGCTCCCATTCGCCTGCAGGCCAGTTTGCACAGCACAAACAATTGGTCTCTGTTCCCAAAAAAAAAGTGGTAGGACTGAAAGATGCTGCTGGATCTCTTCAGTGCACAGCAAGCTATGCAACAGAGCCGTCCACATTGCTGTCTCTCTTTCCTTTGTCAAGAAAACGTCCGTTGTATTGCCACTTCTGAGGTGCTCCCATTCGCCTGCAGGCCAGTTTGCACAGCACAAACAATTGGCCTCTGTTCCCAAAAAAAAAGTGGTAGGACTGAAAGATGCTGCTGGATCTCTTCAGTGCACAGCAAGCTATGCAACAGAGCCGTCCACATTGCTGTCTCTCTTTCCTTTGTCAAGAAAACGTCCGTTGTATTTCCACTTCTGAGGTGCTCCCATTCGCCTGCAGCCCAGCTTGCACAGCAAAAACAATTGGCCTCTGTTCCCAAACAAAGAGAGACAGGACTGAAAGATGCTGCTGGATCTCTTCAGTGCACAGCAAGCTATGCAACAGAGCCGTCCACATTGCTGTCTCTCTTTCCTTTGTCAAGAAAACGTCCCTTGTATTTCCACTTCTGAGGTGCTCCCATTCGCCTGCAGGCCAGTTTGCACAGCACAAACAATTGGTCTCTGTTCCCACACAAAAAGAGGTAGGACTGAAAGATGCTGCTGGATCTCTTCAGTGCACAGCAAGCTATGCAACAGAGCCGTCCACATTGCTGTCTCTCTTTCCTTTGTCAAGAAAACGTCCGTTGTATTTCCACTTCTGAGGTGCTCCCATTCGCCTGCGGGCCAGTTTGCACAGCACGAACAATTGGCCTCTGTTCCCAAACAAAAAGAGGTAGGACTGAAAGATGCTGCTGGATCTCTTCAGTGCACAGCAAGCTATGCAACAGAGCCGTCCACATTGCTGTCTCTCTTTCCTTTGTCAAGAAAACTTCTGTTGTATTTCCACTTCTGAGGTGCTCCCATTCGCCTGCAGGAAAGTCTGCACAGCACAAACAATTGGCCTCTGTTCCCAAACAAAAAGAGGTAGGTCTGAAAGATGCTGCTGGATCTCTTCAGTGCACAGCAAGCTATGCAACAGAGCCGTCCACATTGCTGTCTCTCTTTCCTTTGTCAAGAAAACGTCCGTTGTATTGCCACTTCTGAGGTGCTCCCGTTCGCCTGCGGGCCAGTTTGCACAGCACAAACAATTGGCCTCTGTTCCCAAACAAAAAGAGGTAGGACTGAAAGATGCTGCTGGATCTCTTCAGTGCACAGCAAGCTATGCAACAGAGCCGTCCACATTGCTGTCTCTCTTTCCTTTGTCAAGAAAACGTCCGTTGTATTTCCACTTCTGAGGTGCTCCCATTCGCCTGCAGCCCAGCTTGCACAGCACAAACAATTGGCCTCTGTTCCCAAACAAAGAGAGACAGGACTGAAAGATGCTGCTGGATCTCTTCAGTGCACAGCAAGCTATGCAACAGAGCCGTCCACATTGCTGTCTCTCTTTCCTTTGTCAAGAAAACGTCCGTTGTATTGCCACTTCTGAGGTGCTCCCATTCGCCTGCGGGCCAGTTTGCACAGCACGAACAATTGGCCTCTGTTCCCAAACAAAAAGAGGTAGGACTGAAAGATGCTGCTGGATCTCTTCAGTGCACAGCAAGCTATGCAACAGAGCCGTCCACATTGCTGTCTCTCTTTCCATTGTCAAGAAAACGTCCGTTGTATTGCCACTTCTGAGGTGCTCCCATTCGCCTGCAGGCCAGTTTGCACAGCACAAACAATTGGCCTCTGTTCCCAAACAAAAAGAGGTAGGACTGAAAGATGCTGCTGGATCTCTTCAGTGCACAGCAAGCTATGCAACAGAGCCGTCCACATTGCTGTCTCTCTTTCCATTGTCAAGAAAACGTCCGTTGTATTGCCACTTCTGAGGTGCTCCCATTCGCCTGCAGGCCAGTTTGCACAGCACAAACAATTGGTCTCTGTTCCCAAAAAAAAAGTGGCAGGACTGAAAGATGCTGCTGGATCTCTTCAGTGCACAGCAAGCTATGCAACAGAGCCGTCCACATTGCTGTCTCTCTTTCCTTTGTCAAGAAAACGTCCGTTGTATTGCCACTTCTGAGGTGCTCCCATTCGCCTGCAGGCCAGTTTGCACAGCACAAACAATTGGCCTCTGTTCCCAAAAAAAAAGTGGTAGGACTGAAAGATGCTGCTGGATCTCTTCAGTGCACAGCAAGCTATGCAACAGAGCCGTCCACATTGCTGTCTCTCTTTCCTTTGTCAAGAAAACGTCCGTTGTATTTCCACTTCTGAGGTGCTCCCATTTGCCTGCGGGCCAGTTTGCACAGCACAAACAATTGGCCTCTGTTCCCAAACAAAAAGAGGTAGGACTGAAAGATGCTGCTGGATCTCTTCAGTGCACAGCAAGCTATGCAACAGAGCCGTCCACATTGCTGTCTCTCTTTCCATTGTCAAGAAAACGTCCGTTGTATTTCCACTTCTGAGGTGCTCTCATTCGCCTGCAGCCCAGTTTGCACAGCACAAACAATTGGCCTCTGTTCCCAAACAGAAAGAGGTAGGACTGAAAGATGCTGCTGGATCTCTTCAGTGCACAGCAAGCTATGCAACAGAGCCGTCCACATTGCTGTCTCTCTTTCCTTTGTCAAGAAAACGTCCGTTGTATTTCCACTTCTGAGGTGCTCCCATTCGCCTGCAGGCCAGTTTGCACAGCACAAACAATTGGCCTCTGTTCCCAAACAAAGAGAGACAGGACTGAAAGATGCTGCTGGATCTCTTCAGTGCACAGCAAGCTATGCAACAGAGCCGTCCACATTGCTGTCTCTCTTTCCTTTGTCAAGAAAACGTCCGTTGTATTTCCACTTCTGAGGTGCTCCCATTCGCCTGCAGGCCAGTTTGCACAGCACAAACAATTGGCCTCTGTTCCCAAACAGAAAGAGGTAGGACTGAAAGATGCTGCTGGATCTCTTCAGTGCACAGCAAGCTATGCAACAGAGCCATCCACATTGCTGTCTCTCTTTCCTTTGTCAAGAAAACGTCCGTTGTATTTCCACTTCTGAGGTGCTCCCATTCGCCTGCAGCTCAGTTTGCACAGCACAAACAATTGGCCTCTGTTCCCAAACAAAGAGAGACAGGACTGAAAGATGCAGATGGATCTCTTCAGTGCACAGCAAGCTATGCAACAGAGCCGTCCACTTTCCTCCCTCTCTTTCCTTTGTCGAGAAAACGTCCGTTGTATTGCCACTTCTGAGGTGCTCCCATTCGCCTGCGGGCCAGTTTGCACAGCACAAACAATTGGCCTCTGTTCCCAAACAGAAAGAGGTAGGACTGAAAGATGCTGCTGGATCTCTTCAGTGCACAGCAAGCTATGCAACAGAGCCGTCCACATTGCTGTCTCTCTTTCCTTTGTCAAGAAAACGTCCGTTGTATTTCCACTTCTGAGGTGCTCCCGTTCGCCTGCAGGCCAGTTTGCACAGCACAAACAATTGGCCTCTGTTCCCAAACAGAAAGAGGTAGGACTGAAAGATGCTGCAGGATCTCTTCAGTGCACACCAAGCTATGCAACAGAGCCATCCACATTGCTGTCTCTCTTTCCTTTGTCAAGAAAACGTCCGTTGTATTTCCACTTCTGAGGTGCTCCCATTCGCCTGCGGGCCAGTTTGCACAGCACAAACAATTGGCCTCTGTTCCCACACAAAAAGAGGTAGGACTGAAAGATGCTGCTGGATCTCTTCAGTGCACAGCAAGCTATGCAACAGAGCCGTCCACACTGCTGTCTCTCTTTCCTTTGTCAAGAAAACGTCCGTTGTATTGCCACTTCTGAGGTGCTCCCATTCGCCTGCAGGCCAGTTTGCACAGCACAAACAATTGGCCTCTGTTCCCAAACAAAAAGAGGTAGGACTGAAAGATGCTGCTGGATCTCTTCAGTGCACAGCAAGCTATGCAACAGAGCCGTCCACATTGCTGTCTCTCTTTCCTTTGTCAAGAAAACGTCCGTTGTATTGCCACTTCTGAGGTGCTCCCATTCGCCTGCAGGCCAGTTTGCACAGCACAAACAATTGGCCTCTGTTCCCAAACAAAGAGAGACAGGACTGAAAGATGCTGCTGGATCTCTTCAGTGCACAGCAAGCTATGCAACAGAGCCGTCCACATTGCTGTCTCTCTTTCCTTTGTCAAGAAAACGTCCGTTGTATTGCCACTTCTGAGGTGCTCCCATTCGCCTGCAGCTCAGTTTGCACAGCACTAACAATTGGCCTCTGTTCCCACACAAAAAGAGGTAGGACTGAAAGATGCTGCTGGATCTCTTCAGTGCACAGCAAGCTATGCAACAGAGCCGTCCACATTGCTGTCTCTCTTTCCTTTGTCAAGAAAACGTCCGTTGTATTTCCACTTCTGAGGTGCTCCCATTCGCCTGCAGGCCAGTTTGCACAGCACAAACAATTGGCCTCTGTTCCCACACAAAAAGAGGTAGGACTGAAAGATGCTGCTGGATCTCTTCAGTGCACAGCAAGCTATGCAACAGAGCCGTCCACATTGCTGTCTCTCTTTCCTTTGTCAAGAAAACGTCCGTTGTATTTCCACTTCTGAGGTGCTCCCATTCGCCTGCGGGCCAGTTTGCACAGCACAAACAATTGGCCTCTGTTCCCACACAAAAAGAGGTAGGACTGAAAGATGCTGCTGGATCTCTTCAGTGCACAGCAAGCTATGCAACAGAGCCGTCCACATTGCTGTCTCTCTTTCCTTTGTCAAGAAAACGTCCGTTGTATTTCCACTTCTGAGGTGCTCCCATTCGCCTGCAGGCCAGTTTGCACAGCACAAACAATTGGCCTCTGTTCCCAAACAAAGAGAGGTAGGACTGAAAGATGCTGCTGGATCTCTTCAGTGCACAGCAAGCTATGCAACAGAGCCGTCCACATTGCTGTCTCTCTTTCCTTTGTCAAGAAAACGTCCGTTGTATTGCCACTTCTGAGGTGCTCCCATTCGCCTGCATCGCAGTTTGCACAGCACGAACAATTGGCCTCTGTTCCCAAACAAAAAGAGGTAGGACTGAAAGATGCTGCTGGATCTCTTCAGTGCACAGCAAGCTATGCAACAGAGCCGTCCACATTGCTGTCTCTCTTTCCTTTGTCAAGAAAACGTCCGTTGTATTTCCACTTCTGAGGTGCTCCCATTCGCCTGCTTGCCAGTTTGCACAGCACAAACAATTGGCCTCTGTTCCCAAACCAAAAGAGGTAGGACTGAAAGATGCTGCTGGATCTCTTCAGTGCACAGCAAGCTATGCAACAGAGCCGTCCACATTGCTGTCTCTCTTTCCATTGTCAAGAAAACGTCCGTTGTATTTCCACTTCTGAGGTGCTCCCATTCGCCTGCAGGCCAGTTTGCACAGCACAAACAATTGGTCTCTGTTCCCAAAAAAAAAGTGGTAGGACTGAAAGATGCTGCTGGATCTCTTCAGTGCACAGCAAGCTATGCAACAGAGCCGTCCACATTGCTGTCTCTCTTTCCTTTGTCAAGAAAACGTCCGTTGTATTTCCACTTCTGAGGTGCTCCCATTCGCCTGCAGGCCAGTTTGCACAGCACAAACAATTGGCCTCTGTTCCCAAACAAAAAGAGGTAGGACTGAAAGATGCTGCTGGATCTCTTCAGTGCACAGCAAGCTATGCAACAGAGCCGTCCACATTGCTGTCTCTCTTTCCTTTGTCAAGAAAACGTCCGTTGTATTGCCACTTCTGAGGTGCTCCCATTCGCCTGCAGGCCAGTTTGCACAGCACAAACAATTGGCCTCTGTTCCCAAACAAAGAGAGGTAGGACTGAAAGATGCTGCTGGATCTCTTCAGTGCACAGCAAGCTATGCAACAGAGCCGTCCACATTGCTGTCTCTCTTTCCTTTGTCAAGAAAACGTCCGTTGTATTGCCACTTCTGAGGTGCTCCCATTCGCCTGCAGGCCAGTTTGCACAGCACTAACAATTGGCCTCTGTTCCCACACAAAAAGAGGTAGGACTGAAAGATGCTGCTGGATCTCTTCAGTGCACAGCAAGCTATGCAACAGAGCCGTCCACATTGCTGTCTCTCTTTCCTTTGTCAAGAAAACGTCCGTTGTATTTCCACTTCTGAGGTGCTCCCATTCGCCTGCAGGCCAGTTTGCACAGCACAAACAATTGGCCTCTGTTCCCACACAAAAAGAGGTAGGACTGAAAGATGCTGCTGGATCTCTTCAGTGCACAGCAAGCTATGCAACAGAGCCGTCCACATTGCTGTCTCTCTTTCCTTTGTCAAGAAAACGTCCGTTGTATTTCCACTTCCGAGGTGCTCCCATTCGCCTGCGGGCCAGTTTGCACAGCACAAACAATTGGCCTCTGTTCCCACACAAAAAGAGGTAGGACTGAAAGATGCTGCTGGATCTCTTCAGTGCACAGCAAGCTATGCAACAGAGCCGTCCACATTGCTGTCTCTCTTTCCTTTGTCAAGAAAACGTCCGTTGTATTGCCACTTCTGAGGTGCTCCCATTCGCCTGCAGGCCAGTTTGCACAGCACAAACAATTGGCCTCTGTTCCCAAACAAAGAGAGACAGGACTGAAAGATGCAGATGGATCTCTTCAGTGCACAGCAAGCTATGCAACAGAGCCGTCCACATTGCTGTCTCTCTTTCCTTTGTCAAGAAAACGTCCGTTGTATTGCCACTTCTGAGGTGCTCCCATTCGCCTGCGGGCCAGTTTGCACAGCACGAACAATTGGCCTCTGTTCCCAAACAAAAAGAGGTAGGACTGAAAGATGCTGCTGGATCTCTTCAGTGCACAGCAAGCTATGCAACAGAGCCGTCCACATTGCTGTCTCTCTTTCCTTTGTCAAGAAAAGGTCCGTTGTATTGCCACTTCTGAGGTGCTCCCATTCGCCTGCAGCCCAGTTTGCACAGCACAAACAATTGGCCTCTGTTCCCAAACCAAAAGAGGTAGGACTGAAAGATGCTGCTGGATCTCTTCAGTGCACAGCAAGCTATGCAACAGAGCCGTCCACATTGCTGTCTCTCTTTCCATTGTCAAGAAAACGTCCGTTGTATTTCCACTTCTGAGGTGCTCCCATTCGCCTGCAGGCCAGTTTGCACAGCACAAACAATTGGTCTCTGTTCCCAAAAAAAAAGTGGTAGGACTGAAAGATGCTGCTGGATCTCTTCAGTGCACAGCAAGCTATGCAACAGAGCCGTCCACATTGCTGTCTCTCTTTCCTTTGTCAAGAATACATCCGTTGTATTTCCACTTCTGAGGTGCTCCCATTCGCCTGCAGCTCAGTTTGCACAGCACTAACAATTGGCCTCTGTTCCCACACAAAAAGAGGTAGGACTGAAAGATGCTGCTGGATCTCTTCAGTGCACAGCAAGCTATGCAACAGAGCCGTCCACATTGCTGTCTCTCTTTCCTTTGTCAAGAAAACGTCCGTTGTATTTCCACTTCTGAGGTGCTCCCATTCGCCTGCAGGCCAGTTTGCACAGCACAAACAATTGGCCTCTGTTCCCACACAAAAAGAGGTAGGACTGAAAGATGCTGCTGGATCTCTTCAGTGCACAGCAAGCTATGCAACAGAGCCGTCCACATTGCTGTCTCTCTTTCCTTTGTCAAGAAAACGTCCGTTGTATTTCCACTTCCGAGGTGCTCCCATTCGCCTGCAGGCCAGTTTGCACAGCACAAACAATTGGCCTCTGTTCCCAAACAAAGAGAGACAGGACTGAAAGATGCAGATGGATCTCTTCAGTGCACAGCAAGCTATGCAACAGAGCCGTCCACATTGCTGTCTCTCTTTCCTTTGTCAAGAAAACGTCCGTTGTATTGCCACTTCTGAGGTGCTCCCATTCGCCTGCAGGCCAGTTTGCACAGCACGAACAATTGGCCTCTGTTCCCAAACAAAAAGAGGTAGGACTGAAAGATGCTGCTGGATCTCTTCAGTGCACAGCAAGCTATGCAACAGAGCCGTCCACATTGCTGTCTCTCTTTCCTTTGTCAAGAAAACGTCCGTTGTATTGCCACTTCTGAGGTGCTCCCATTCGCCTGCAGGCCAGTTTGCACAGCACAAACAATTGGCCTCTGTTCCCAAACCAAAAGAGGTAGGACTGAAAGATGCTGCTGGATCTCTTCAGTGCACAGCAAGCTATGCAACAGAGCCGTCCACATTGCTGTCTCTCTTTCCATTGTCAAGAAAACGTCCGTTGTATTTCCACTTCTGAGGTGCTCCCATTCGCCTGCAGGCCAGTTTGCACAGCACAAACAATTGGTCTCTGTTCCCAAAAAAAAAGTGGTAGGACTGAAAGATGCTGCTGGATCTCTTCAGTGCACAGCAAGCTATGCAACAGAGCCGTCCACTTTCCTC
This sequence comes from Amazona ochrocephala, assembly GCA_039720435.1. Classification (NCBI taxonomy): domain Eukaryota; kingdom Metazoa; phylum Chordata; class Aves; order Psittaciformes; family Psittacidae; genus Amazona; species Amazona ochrocephala. The sequence goes on along the minus strand of CM077879.1, from coordinate 82,159,697 downwards.
TCTCTCTTTCCTTTGTCGAGAAAACGTCCGTTGTATTGCCACTTCTGAGGTGCTCCCATTCGCCTGCAGCCCAGTTTGCACAGCACAAACCATTGGCCTCTGCTCCCAAACCAAAAGAGGTAGGACTGAAAGATGCTGCTGGATCTCTTCAGTGCACAGCAAGCTATGCAACAGAGCCGTCCACTTTCCTCCCTCTCTTTCCTTTGTCGAGAAAACGTCCGTTGTATTGCCACTTCTGAGGTGCTCCCATTCGCCTGCAGCCCAGTTTGCACAGCACAAACCATTGGCCTCTGCTCCCAAACAAAAAGAGGTAGGACTGAAAGATACTGCTGGATCTCTTCAGTGCACAGCAAGCTATGCAACAGAGCCGTCCACTTTCCTCTCTCTCTTTCCTTTGTCGAGAAAACGTCCGTTGTATTGCCACTTCTGAGGTGCTCCCATTCGCCTGCAGCCCAGTTTGCACAGCACAAACCATTGGCCTCTGCTCCCAAACCAAAAGAGGTAGGACTGAAAGATGCTGCTGGATCTCTTCAGTGCACAGCAAGCTATGCAACAGAGCCGTCCACTTTCCTCTCTCTCTTTCCTTTGTCGAGAAAACGTCCGTTGTATTGCCACTTCTGAGGTGCTCCCATTCGCCTGCAGCCCACTTTGCACAGCACAAATCATTGGCCTCTGCTCCCAAACCAAAAGAGGTAGGACTGAAAGATGCTGCTGGATCTCTTCAGTGCACAGCAAGCTATGCAACAGAGCCGTCCACTTTCCTCCCTCTCTTTCCTTTGTCGAGAAAACGTCCGTTGTATTGCCACTTCTGAGGTGCTCCCATTCGCCTGCAGCCCAGTTTGCACAGCACAAACCATTGGCCTCTGCTCCCAAACCAAAAGAGGTAGGACTGAAAGATGCTGCTGGATCTCTTCAGTGCACAGCAAGCTATGCAACAGAGCCGTCCACTTTCCTGTCTCTCTTTCCTTTGTCGAGAAAACGTCCGTTGTATTGCCACTTCTGAGGTGCTCCCATTCGCCTGCAGCCCTGTTTGCACAGCACAAACCATTGGCCTCTGCTCCCAAACAAAAAGAGGTAGGACTGAAAGATGCTGCTGGATCTCTTCAGTGCACAGCAAGCTATGCAACAGAGCCGTCCACTTTCCTCTCTCTCTTTCCTTTGTCGAGAAAACGTCCGTTGTATTGCCACTTCTGAGGTGCTCCCATTCGCCTGCAGCCCAGTTTGCACAGCACAAACCATTGGCCTCTGCTCCCAAACAAAAAGAGGTAGGACTGAAAGATGCTGCTGGATCTCTTCAGTGCACAGCAAGCTATGCAACAGAGCCGTCCACTTTCCTCTCTCTCTTTCCTTTGTCGAGAAAGCGTCCGTTGTATTGCCACTTCTGAGGTGCTCCCATTCGCCTGCAGCCCACTTTGCACAGCACAAACCATTGGCCTCTGCTCCCAAACAAAAAGAGGTAGGACTGAAAGATGCTGCTGGATCTCTTCAGTGCACAGCAAGCTATGCAACAGAGCCGTCCACTTTCCTCTCTCTCTTTCCTTTGTCGAGAAAACGTCCGTTGTATTGCCACTTCTGAGGTGCTCCCATTCGTCTGCAGCCCACTTTGCACAGCACAAACCATTGGCCTCTGCTCCCAAACCAAAAGAGGTAGGACTGAAAGATGCTGCTGGATCTCTTCAGTGCACAGCAAGCTATGCAACAGAGCCGTCCACTTTCCTTCCTCTCTTTCCTTTGTCGAGAAAACGTCCGTTGTATTGCCACTTCTGATGTGCTCCCATTCGCCTGCAGCCCAGTTTGCACAGCACAAACCATTGGCCTCTGCTCCCAAACAAAAAGAGGTAGGACTGAAAGATGCTGCTGGATCTCTTCAGTGCACAGCAAGCTATGCAACAGAGCCGTCCACTTTCCTGTCTCTCTTTCCTTTGTCGAGAAAACGTCCGTTGTATTGACACTTCTGAGGTGCTCCCATTCGCCTGCAGCCCAGTTTGCACAGCACAAACCATTGGCCTCTGCTCCCAAACAAAAAGAGGTAGGACTGAAAGATGCTGCTGGATCTCTTCAGTGCACAGCAAGCTATGCAACAGAGCCGTCCACTTTCCTGTCTCTCTTTCCTTTGTCGAGAAAACGTCCGTTGTATTGCCACTTCTGAGGTGCTCCCATTCGCCTGCAGCCCAGTTTGCACAGCACAAACCATTGGCCTCTGCTCCCAAACAAAAAGAGGTAGGACTGAAAGATGCTGCTGGATCTCTTCAGTGCACAGCAAGCTATGCAACAGAGCCGTCCACTTTCCTCTCTCTCTTTCCTTTGTCGAGAAAACGTCCGTTGTATTGCCACTTCTGAGGTGCTCCCATTCGCCTGCAGCCCAGTTTGCACAGCATAAACCATTGGCCTCTGCTCCCAAACCAAAAGAGGTAGGACTGAAAGATGCTGCTGGATCTCTTCAGTGCACAGCAAGCTATGCAACAGAGCCGTCCACTTTCCTCTCTCTCTTTCCTTTGTCGAGAAAACGTCCGTTGTATTGCCACTTCTGAGGTGCTCCCATTCGCCTGCAGCCCACTTTGCACAGCACAAACAATTGGCCTCTGCTCCCAAACCAAAAGAGGTAGGACTGAAAGATGCTGCTGGATCTCTTCAGTGCACAGCAAGCTATGCAACAGAGCCGTCCACTTTCCTGTCTCTCTTTCCTTTGTCGAGAAAACGTCCGTTGTATTGCCACTTCTGAGGTGCTCCCATTCGCCTGCAGCCCAGTTTGCACAGCACAAACCATTGGCCTCTGCTCCCAAACAAAAAGAGGTAGGACTGAAAGATGCTGCTGGATCTCTTCAGTGCACAGCAAGCTATGCAACAGAGCTGTCCACTTTCCTCTCTCTCTTTCCTTTGTCGAGAAAACGTCCGTTGTATTGCCACTTCTGAGGTGCTCCCATTCGCCTGCAGCCCACTTTGCACAGCACAAACCATTGGCCTCTGCTCCCAAACCAAAAGAGGTAGGACTGAAAGATGCTGCTGGATCTCTTCAGTGCACAGCAAGCTATGCAACCGAGCCGTCCACTTTCCTTCCTCTCTTTCCTTTGTCGAGAAAACGTCCGTTGTATTGCCACTTCTGAGGTGCTCCCATTCGCCTGCAGCCCAGTTTGCACAGCACAAACCATTGGCCTCTGCTCCCAAACCAAAAGAGGTAGGACTGAAAGATGCTGCTGGATCTCTTCAGTGCACAGCAAGCTATGCAACAGAGCCGTCCACTTTCCTGTCTCTCTTTCCTTTGTCGAGAAAACGTCCGTTGTATTGCCACTTCTGAGGTGCTCCCATTCGCCTGCAGCCCAGTTTGCACAGCACAAACCATTGGCCTCTGCTCCCAAACAAAAAGAGGTAGGACTGAAAGATGCTGCTGGATCTCTTCAGTGCACAGCAAGCTATGCAACAGAGCCGTCCACTTTCCTCTCTCTCTTTCCTTTGTCGAGAAAGCGTCCGTTGTATTGCCACTTCTGAGGTGCTCCCATTCGCCTGCAGCCCAGTTTGCACAGCACAAACCATCGGCCTCTGCTCCCAAACAAAAAGAGGTAGGACTGAAAGATGCTGCTGGATCTCTTCAGTGCACAGCAAGCTATGCAACAGAGCTGTCCACTTTCCTCTCTCTCTTTCCTTTGTCGAGAAAACGTCCGTTGTATTGCCACTTCTGAGGTGCTCCCATTCGCCTGCAGCCCAGTTTGCACAGCACAAACCATCGGCCTCTGCTCCCAAACAAAAAGAGGTAGGACTGAAAGATGCTGCTGGATCTCTTCAGTGCACAGCAAGCTATGCAACAGAGCCGTCCACTTTCCTCTCTCTCTTTCCTTTGTCGAGAAAACGTCCGTTGTATTGCCACTTCTGAGGTGCTCCCATTCGCCTGCAGCCCAGTTTGCACAGCATAAACCATTGGCCTCTGCTCCCAAACCAAAAGAGGTAGGACTGAAAGATGCTGCTGGATCTCTTCAGTGCACAGCAAGCTATGCAACAGAGCCGTCCACTTTCCTCTCTCTCTTTCCTTTGTCGAGAAAACGTCCGTTGTATTGCCACTTCTGAGGTGCTCCCATTCGCCTGCAGCCCAGTTTGCACAGCACAAACAATTGGCCTCTGCTCCCAAACAAAAAGAGGTAGGACTGAAAGATGCTGCTGGATCTCTTCAGTGCACAGCAAGCTATGCAACAGAGCCGTCCACTTTCCTCTCTCTCTTTCCTTTGTCGAGAAAACGTCCGTTGTATTGCCACTTCTGAGGTGCTCCCATTCGTCTGCAGCCCACTTTGCACAGCACAAACCATTGGCCTCTGCTCCCAAACCAAAAGAGGTAGGACTGAAAGATGCTGCTGGATCTCTTCAGTGCACAGCAAGCTATGCAACAGAGCCGTCCACTTTCCTCCCTCTCTTTCCTTTGTCGAGAAAACGTCCGTTGTATTGCCACTTCTGAGGTGCTCCCATTCGCCTGCAGCCCAGTTTGCACAGCACAAACCATTGGCCTCTGCTCCCAAACAAAAAGAGGTAGGACTGAAAGATGCTGCTGGATCTCTTCAGTGCACAGCAAGCTATGCAACAGAGCCGTCCACTTTCCTCTCTCTCTTTCCTTTGTCGAGAAAAGGTCCGCTGTATTGCCACTTCTGAGGTGCTCCCATTCGCCTGCAGCCCAGTTTGCACAGCACAAACCATTGGCCTCTGCTCCCAAACCAAAAGAGGTAGGACTGAAAGATGCTGCTGGATCTCTTCAGTGCACAGCAAGCTATGCAACAGAGCCGTCCACTTTCCTCTCTCTCTTTCCTTTGTCGAGAAAACGTCCGTTGTATTGCCACTTCTGAGGTGCTCCCATTCGCCTGCAGCCCAGTTTGCACAGCACAAACCATTGGCCTCTGCTCCCAAACAAAAAGAGGTAGGACTGAAAGATGCTGCTGGATCTCTTCAGTGCACAGCAAGCTATGCAACAGAGCCGTCCACTTTCCTCTCTCTCTTTCCTTTGTCGAGAAAACGTCCGTTGTATTGCCACTTCTGAGGTGCTCCCATTCGCCTGCAGCCCACTTTGCACAGCACAAACCATTGGCCTCTGCTCCCAAACCAAAAGAGGTAGGACTGAAAGATGCTGCTGGATCTCTTCAGTGCACAGCAAGCTATGCAACAGAGCCGTCCACTTTCCTCTCTCTCTTTCCTTTGTCGAGAAAACGTCCGTTGTATTGCCACTTCTGAGGTGCTCCCATTCGCCTGCAGCCCAGTTTGCACAGCACAAACCATTGGCCTCTGCTCCCAAACAAAAAGAGGAAGGACTGAAAGATGCTGCTGGATCTCTTCAGTGCACAGCAAGCTATGCAACAGAGCCGTCCACTTTCCTCTCTCTCTTTCCTTTGTCGAGAAAACGTCCGTTGTATTGCCACTTCTGAGGTGCTCCCATTCGCCTGCAGCCCACTTTGCACAGCACAAACCATTGGCCTCTGCTCCCAAACAAAAAGAGGTAGGACTGAAAGATGCTGCTGGATCTCTTCAGTGCACAGCAAGCTATGCAACAGAGCCGTCCACTTTCCTCTCTCTCTTTCCTTTGTCGAGAAAACGTCCGTTGTATTGCCACTTCTGAGGTGCTCCCATTCGCCTGCAGCCCAGTTTGCACAGCACAAACCATTGGCCTCTGCTCCCAAACCAAAAGAGGTAGGACTGAAAGATGCTGCTGGATCTCTTCAGTGCACAGCAAGCTATGCAACAGAGCCGTCCACTTTCTTTCCTTTGTCGAGAAAACGTCCGTTGTATTGCCACTTCTGAGGTGCTCCCATTCGCCTGCAGCCCAGTTTGCACAGCACAAACCATTGGCCTCTGCTCCCAAACAAAAAGAGGTAGGACTGAAAGATGCTGCTGGATCTCTCCAGTGCACAGCAAGCTATGCAACAGAGCCGTCCACTTTCCTGTCTCTCTTTCCTTTGTCGAGAAAACGTCCGTTGTATTGCCACTTCTGAGGTGCTCCCATTCGCCTGCAGCCCAGTTTGCACAGCATAAACCATTGGCCTCTGCTCCCAAACAAAAAGAGGTAGGACTGAAAGATGCTGCTGGATCTCTTCAGTGCACAGCAAGCTATGCAACAGAGCCGTCCACTTTCCTCTCTCTCTTTCCTTTGTCGAGAAAACGTCCGTTGTATTGCCACTTCTGAGGTGCTCCCATTCGCCTGCAGCCCAGTTTGCACAGCACAAACCATTGGCCTCTGCTCCCAAACCAAAAGAGGTAGGACTGAAAGATGCTGCTGGATCTCTTCAGTGCACAGCAAGCTATGCAACAGAGCCGTCCACTTTCCTCTCTCTCTTTCCTTTGTCGAGAAAACGTCCGTTGTATTGCCACTTCTGAGGTGCTCCCATTCGCCTGCAGCCCAGTTTGCACAGCACAAACCATTGGCCTCTGCTCCCAAACAAAAAGAGGTAGGACTGAAAGATGCTGCTGGATCTCTTCAGTGCACAGCAAGCTATGCAACAGAGCCGTCCACTTTCCTGTCTCTCTTTCCTTTGTCGAGAAAACGTCCGTTGTATTGCCACTTCTGAGGTGCTCCCATTCGCCTGCAGCCCAGTTTGCACAGCACAAACCATTGGCCTCTGCTCCCAAACAAAAAGAGGTAGGACTGAAAGATGCTGCTGGATCTCTTCAGTGCACAGCAAGCTATGCAACAGAGCCGTCCACTTTCCTGTCTCTCTTTCCTTTGTCGAGAAAACGTCCGTTGTATTACCACTTCTGAGGTGCTCCCATTCGCCTGCAGCCCAGTTTGCACAGCACAAACAATTGGCCTCTGCTCCCAAACAAAAAGAGGTAGGACTGAAAGATGCTGCTGGATCTCTTCAGTGCACAGCAAGCTATGCAACAGAGCCGTCCACTTTCCTGTCTCTCTTTCCTTTGTCGAGAAAACGTCCGTTGTATTGCCACTTCTGAGGTGCTCCCATTCGCCTGCAGCCCAGTTTGCACAGCACAAACAATTGGCCTCTGCTCCCAAACAAAAAGAGGTAGGACTGAAAGATGCTGCTGGATCTCTTCAGTGCACAGCAAGCTATGCAACAGAGCCGTCCACTTTCCTCTCTCTCTTTCCTTTGTCGAGAAAACGTCCGTTGTATTGCCACTTCTGAGGTGCTCCCATTCGCCTGCAGCCCACTTTGCACAGCACAAACCATTGGCCTCTGCTCCCAAACAAAAAGAGGTAGGACTGAAAGATGCTGCTGGATCTCTTCAGTGCACAGCAAGCTATGCAACAGAGCCGTCCACTTTCCTCTCTCTCTTTCCTTTGTCGAGAAAACGTCCGTTGTATTGCCACTTCTGAGGTGCTCCCATTCGCCTGCGGCCCAGTTTGCACAGCACAAACCATTGGCCTCTGCTCCCAAACCAAAAGAGGTAGGACTGAAAGATGCTGCTGGATCTCTTCAGTGCACAGCAAGCTATGCAACAGAGCCGTCCACTTTCCTGTCTCTCTTTCCTTTGTCGAGAAAACGCCCGTTGTATTGCCACTTCTGAGGTGCTCCCATTCGCCTGCAGCCCAGTTTGCACAGCACAAACCATTGGCCTCTGCTCCCAAACAAAAAGAGGAAGGACTGAAAGATGCTGCTGGATCTCTTCAGTGCACAGCAAGCTATGCAACAGAGCCGTCCACTTTCCTCTCTCTCTTTCCTTTGTCGAGAAAACGTCCGTTGTATTGCCACTTCTGAGGTGCTCCCATTCGCCTGCAGCCCAGATTGCACAGCACAAACCATTGGCCTCTGCTCCCAAACCAAAAGAGGTAGGACTGAAAGATGCTGCTGGATCTCTTCAGTGCACAGCAAGCTATGCAACAGAGCCGTCCACTTTCCTCTCTCTCTTTCCTTTGTCGAGAAAACGTCCGTTGTATTGCCACTTCTGAGGTGCTCCCATTCGCCTGCAGCCCAGTTTGCACAGCACAAACCATTGGCCTCTGCTCCCAAACAAAAAGAGGTAGGACTGAAAGATGCTGCTGGATCTCTTCAGTGCACAGCAAGCTATGCAACAGAGCCGTCCACTTTCCTCTCTCTCTTTCCTTTGTCGAGAAAACGTCCGTTGTATTGCCACTTCTGAGGTGCTCCCATTCGCCTGCAGCCCAGTTTGCACAGCACAAACCATTGGCCTCTGCTCCCAAACAAAAAGAGGTAGGACTGAAAGATGCTGCTGGATCTCTTCAGTGCACAGCAAGCTATGCAACAGAGCCGTCCACTTTCCTCTCTCTCTTTCCTTTGTTGAGAAAACGTCCGTTGTATTGCCACTTCTGAGGTGCTCCCATTCGCCTGCAGCCCAGTTTGCACAGCACAAACCATTGGCCTCTGCTCCCAAACAAAAAGAGGTAGGACTGAAAGATGCTGCTGGATCTCTTCAGTGCACAGCAAGCTATGCAACAGAGCCGTCCACTTTCCTCTCTCTCTTTCCTTTGTCGAGAAAACGTCCGTTGTATTGCCACTTCTGAGGTGCTCCCATTCGCCTGCAGCCCAGTTTGCACAGCACAAACCATTGGCCTCTGCTCCCAAACAAAAAGAGGTAGGACTGAAAGATGCTGCTGGATCTCTTCAGTGCACAGCAAGCTATGTAACAGAGCCGTCCACTTTCCTGTCTCTCTTTCCTTTGTCGAGAAAACGTCCGTTGTATTGCCACTTCTGAGGTGCTCCCATTCGCCTGCAGCCCAGTTTGCACAGCACAAACAATTGGCCTCTGCTCCCAAACAAAAAGAGGTAGGACTGAAAGATGCTGCTGGATCTCTTCAGTGCACAGCAAGCTATGCAACAGAGCCGTCCACTTGCCTGTCTCTCTTTCCTTTGTCGAGAAAACGTCCGTTGTATTGCCACTTCTGAGGTGCTCCCATTCGCCTGCAGCCCAGTTTGCACAGCACAAACCATTGGCCTCTGCTCCCAAACAAAAAGAGATAATACTGAAAGATGCTGCTGGATCTCTTCAGTGCACAGCAAGCTACGCAACAGCGCCGTCCACTTTCCTGTCTCTCTTTCCTTTGTCGAGAAAACGTCCGTTGTATTGCCACTTCTGAGGTGCTCCCATTCGCCTGCAGCCCAGTTTGCACAGCACAAACCATTGGCCTCTGCTCCCAAACCAAAAGAGGTAGGACTGAAAGATGCTGCTGGATCTCTTCAGTGCACAGCAAGCTATGCAACAGAGCCGTCCACTTTCCTCTCTCTCTTTCCTTTGTCGAGAAAACGTCCGTTGTATTGCCACTTCTGAGGTGCTCCCATTCGCCTGCAGCCCAGTTTGCACAGCACAAACCATTGGCCTCTGCTCCCAAACCAAAAGAGGTAGGACTGAAAGATGCTGCTGGATCTCTTCAGTGCACAGCAAGCTATGCAACAGAGCCGTCCACTTTCCTCTCTCTCTTTCCTTTGTCGAGAAAACGTCCGTTGTATTGCCACTTCTGAGGTGCTCCCATTCGCCTGCAGCCCAGTTTGCACAGCACAAACCATTGGCCTCTGCTCCCAAACAAAAAGAGGTAGGACTGAAAGATGCTGCTGGATCTCTTCAGTGCACAGCAAGCTATGCAACAGAGCCGTCCACTTTCCTGTCTCTCTTTCCTTTGTCGAGAAAACGTCCGTTGTATTGCCACTTCTGAGGTGCTCCCATTCGCCTGCAGCCCAGTTTGCACAGCACAAACCATTGGCCTCTGCTCCCAAACAAAAAGAGGTAGGACTGAAAGATGCTGCTGGATCTCTTCAGTGCACAGCAAGCTATGCAACAGAGCCGTCCACTTTCCTCTCTCTCTTTCCTTTGTCGAGAAAACGTCCGTTGTATTGCCACTTCTGAGGTGCTCCCATTCGCCTGCAGCCCACTTTGCACAGCACAAACCATTGGCCTCTGCTCCCAAACCAAAAGAGGTAGGACTGAAAGATGCTGCTGGATCTCTTCAGTGCACAGCAAGCTATGCAACAGAGCCGTCCACTTTCCTCTCTCTCTTTCCTTTGTCGAGAAAACGTCCGTTGTATTGCCACTTCTGAGGTGCTCCCATTCGCCTGCAGCCCAGTTTGCACAGCACAAACCATTGGCCTCTGCTCCCAAACCAAAAGAGGTAGGACTGAAAGATGCTGCTGGATCTCTTCAGTGCACAGCAAGCTATGCAACAGAGCTGTCCACTTTCCTGTCTCTCTTTCCTTTGTCAAGAAAACGTCCGTTGTATTGCCACTTCTGAGGTGCTCCCATTCGCCTGCAGCCCAGTTTGCACAGCACAAACCATTGGCCTCTGCTCCCAAACCAAAAGAGGTAGGACTGAAAGATGCTGCTGGATCTCTTCAGTGCACAGCAAGCTATGCAACAGAGCCGTCCACTTTCCTCTCTCTCTTTCCTTTGTCGAGAAAACGTCCGTTGTATTGCCACTTCTGAGGTGCTCCCATTCGCCTGCAGCCCAGTTTGCACAGCACAAACCATTGGCCTCTGCTCCCAAACAAAAAGAGGTAGGACTGAAAGATGCGGCTGGATCTCTTCAGTGCACAGCAAGCTATGCAACAGAGCCGTCCACTTTCCTCTCTCTCTTTCCTTTGTCGAGAAAACGTCCGTTGTATTGCCACTTCTGAGGTGATCCCATTCGCCTGCAGCCCAGTTTGCACAGCACAAACCATTGGCCTCTGCTCCCAAACAAAAAGAGGTAGGACTGAAAGATGCTGCTGGATCTCTTCAGTGCACAGCAAGCTATGCAACAGAGCCGTCCACTTTCCTGTCTCTCTTTCCTTTGTCGAGAAAACGTCCGTTGTATTGCCACTTCTGAGGTGCTCCCATTCGCCTGCAGCCCAGTTTGCACAGCACAAACAATTGGCCTCTGCTCCCAAACAAAAAGAGGTAGGACTGAAAGATGCTGCTGGATCTCTTCAGTGCACAGCAAGCTATGCAACAGAGCCGTCCACTTTCCTCTCTCTCTTTCCTTTGTCGAGAAAACATCCGTTGTATTGCCACTTCTGAGGTGCTCCCATTCGCCTGCAGCCCAGTTTGCACAGCACAAACAATTGGCCTCTGCTCCCAAACAAAAAGAGGTAGGACTGAAAGATGCTGCTGGATCTCTTCAGTGCACAGCAAGCTATGCAACAGAGCCATCCACTTGCCTGTCTCTCTTTCCTTTGTCGAGAAAACGTCCGTTGTATTGCCACTTCTGAGGTGCTCCCATTCGCCTGCAGCCCAGTTTGCACAGCACAAACCATTGGCCTCTGCTCCCAAACCAAAAGAGGTAGGACTGAAAGATGCTGCTGGATCTCTTCAGTGCACAGCAAGCTATGCAACAGAGCCGTCCACTTGCCTGTCTCTCTTTCCTTTGTCGAGAAAACGTCCGTTGTATTGCCACTTCTGAGGTGCTCCCATTCGCCTGCAGCCCAGTTTGCACAGCACAAACCATTGGCCTCTGCTCCCAAACAAAAAGAGGTAGGACTGAAAGATGCTGCTGGATCTCTTCAGTGCACAGCAAGCTATGCAACAGAGCCGTCCACTTGCCTGTCTCTCTTTCCTTTGTCGAGAAAACATCCGTTGTATTACCACTTCTGAGGTGCTCCCATTCGCCTGCAGCCCAGTTTGCACAGCACAAACCATTGGCCTCTGCTCCCAAACAAAAAGAGGTAGGACTGAAAGATGCTGCTGGATCTCTTCAGTGCACAGCAAGCTATGCAACAGAGCCGTCCACTTTCCTCTCCCTCTTTCCTTTGTCGAGAAAACGTCCGTTGTATTGCCACTTCTGAGGTGCTCCCATTCGCCTGCAGCCCAGTTTGCACAGCACAAACCATTGGCCTCTGCTCCCAAACAAAAAGAGGTAGGACTGAAAGATGCTGCTGGATCTCTTCAGTGCACAGCAAGCTATGCAACAGAGCCGTCCACTTTCCTCTCTCTCTTTCCTTTGTCGAGAAAACGTCCGTTGTATTGCCACTTCTGAGGTGCTCCCATTCGCCTGCAGCCCAGTTTGCACAGCACAAACCATTGGCCTCTGCTCCCAAACAAAAAGAGGTAGGACTGAAAGATGCTGCTGGATCTCTTCAGTGCACAGCAAGCTATGCAACAGAGCCGTCCACTTTCCTCTCTCTCTTTCCTTTGTCGAGAAAACGTCCGTTGTATTGCCACTTCTGAGGTGCTCCCATTCGCCTGCAGCCCACTTTGCACAGCACAAACCATTGGCCTCTGCTCCCAAACAAAGAGAGACAGGACTGAAAGATGCTGCTGGATCTCTTCAGTGCACAGCAAGCTATGCAACAGAGCTGTCCACTTTCCTCTCTCTCTTTCCTTTGTCGAGAAAACGTCCGTTGTATTGCCACTTCTGAGGTGCTCCCATTCGCCTGCAGCCCACTTTGCACAGCACAAACCATTGGCCTCTGCTCCCAAACAAAAAGAGGTAGGACTGAAAGATGCTGCTGGATCTCTTCAGTGCACAGCAAGCTATGCAACAGAGCCATCCACTTTCCTCTCTCTCTTTCCTTTGTCGAGAAAACGTCCGTTGTATTGCCACTTCTGAGGTGCTCCCATTCGCCTGCAGCCCACTTTGCACAGCACAAACCATTGGCCTCTGCTCCCAAACAAAAAGAGGTAGGACTGAAAGATGCTGCTGGATCTCTTCAGTGCACAGCAAGCTATGCAACAGAGCCGTCCACTTTCCTGTCTCTCTTTCCTTTGTCGAGAAAACGTCCGTTGTATTGCCACTTCTGAGGTGCTCCCATTCGCCTGCAGCCCACTTTGCACAGCACAAACCATTGGCCTCTGCTCCCAAACAAAAAGAGGTAGGACTGAAAGATGCTGCTGGATCTCTTCAGTGCACAGCAAGCTATGCAACAGAGCCGTCCACTTTCCTGTCTCTCTTTCCTTTGTCGAGAAAACGTCCGTTGTATTGCCACTTCTGAGGTGCTCCCATTCGCCTGCAGCCCAGTTTGCACAGCACAAACCATTGGCCTCTGCTCCCAAACAAAAAGAGGTAGGACTGAAAGATGCTGCTGGATCTCTTCAGTGCACAGCAAGCTATGCAACAGAGCCGTCCACTTTCCTGTCTCTCTTTCCTTTGTCGAGAAAACGTCCGTTGTATTGCCACTTCTGAGGTGCTCCCATTCGCCTGCAGCCCAGTTTGCACAGCACAAACCATTGGCCTCTGCTCCCAAACCAAAAGAGGTAGGACTGAAAGATGCTGCTGGATCTCTTCAGTGCACAGCAAGCTATGCAACAGAGCCGTCCACTTTCCTCTCTCTCTTTCCTTTGTCGAGAAAACGTCCGTTGTATTGCCACTTCTGAGGTGCTCCCATTCGCCTGCAGCCCAGTTTGCACAGCACAAACCATTGGCCTCTGCTCCCAAACAAAAAGAGGTAGGACTGAAAGATGCTGCTGGATCTCTTCAGTGCACAGCAAGCTATGCAACAGAGCCGTCCACTTTCCTCTCTCTCTTTCCTTTGTCGAGAAAACATCCGTTGTATTGCCTCTTCTGAGGTGCTCCCATTCGCCTGCAGCCCAGTTTGCACAGCACAAACCATTGGCCTCTGCTCCCAAACAAAAAGAGGTAGGACTGAAAGATGCTGCTGGATCTCTTCAGTGCACAGCAAGCTATGCAACAGAGCCATCCACTTTCCTGTCTCTCTTTCCTTTGTCGAGAAAACGGCCGTTGTATTCCACTTCTGAGGTGCTCCCATTCGCCTGCAGCCCAGTTTGCACAGCACAAACAATTGGCCTCTGCTCCCAAACAAAAAGAGGTAGGACTGAAAGATGCTGCTGGATCTCTTCAGTGCACAGCAAGCTATGCAACAGAGCCGTCCACTTTCCTCTCTCTCTTTCCTTTGTCGAGAAAACATCAGTTGTATTGCCACTTCTGAGGTGCTCCCATTCGCCTGCAGCCCAGTTTGCACAGCACAAACCATTGGCCTCTGCTCCCAAACAAAAAGAGGTAGGACTGAAAGATGCTGCTGGATCTCTTCAGTGCACAGCAAGCTATGCAGCAGAGCCGTCCACTTTCCTCTCTCTCTTTCCTTTGTCGAGAAAACGTCCGTTGTATTGCCACTTCTGAGGTGCTCCCATTCGCCTGCAGCCCAGTTTGCACAGCACAAACCATTGGCCTCTGCTCCCAAACAAAAAGAGGTAGGACTGAAAGATGCTGCTGGATCTCTTCAGTGCACAGCAAGCTATGCAACAGAGCCGTCCACTTTCCTGTCTCTCTTTCCTTTGTCGAGAAAACGTCCGTTGTATTGCCACTTCTGAGGTGCTCCCATTCGCCTGCAGCCCAGTTTGCACAGAACAAACCATTGGCCTCTGCTCCCAAACAAAAAGAGGTAGGACTGAAAGATGCTGCTGGATCTCTTCAGTGCACAGCAAGCTATGCAACAGAGCCGTCCACTTGCCTGTCTCTCTTTCCTTTGTCGAGAAAACGTCCGTTGTATTACCACTTCTGAGGTGCTCCCATTCGCCTGCAGCCCAGTTTGCACAGCACAAACCATTGGCCTCTGCTCCCAAACAAAAAGAGGTAGGACTGAAAGATGCTGCTGGATCTCTTCAGTGCACAGCAAGCTATGCAACAGAGCCGTCCACTTTCCTCTCTCTCTTTCCTTTGTCGAGAAAACGTCCGTTGTATTGCCACTTCTGAGGTGCTCCCATTCGCCTGCAGCCCAGTTTGCACAGCACAAACCATTGGCCTCTGCTCCCAAACCAAAAGAGGTAGGACTGAAAGATGCTGCTGGATCTCTTCAGTGCACAGCAAGCTATGCAACAGAGCCGTCCACTTTCCTCTCTCTCTTTCCTTTGTCGAGAAAACGTCCGTTGTATTGCCACTTCTGAGGTGCTCCCATTCGCCTGCAGCCCACTTTGCACAGCACAAACCATTGGCCTCTGCTCCCAAACAAAAAGAGGTAGGACTGAAAGATGCTGCTGGATCTCTTCAGTGCACAGCAAGCTATGCAACAGAGCCGTCCACTTTCCTCTCTCTCTTTCCTTTGTCGAGAAAACGTCCGTTGTATTGACACTTCTGAGGTGCTCCCATTCGCCTGCAGCCCACTTTGCACAGCACAAACCATTGGCCTCTGCTCCCAAACCAAAAGAGGTAGGACTGAAAGATGCTGCTGGATCTCTTCAGTGCACAGCAAGCTATGCAACAGAGCCGTCCACTTTCCTCTCTCTCTTTCCTTTGTCGAGAAAACGTCCGTTGTATTGCCACTTCTGAGGTGCTCCCATTCGCCTGCAGCCCAGTTTGCACAGCACAAACCATTGGCCTCTGCTCCCAAACAAAAAGAGGTAGGACTGAAAGATGCTGCTGGATCTCTTCAGTGCACAGCAAGCTATGCAACAGAGCTGTCCACTTTCCTCTCTCTCTTTCCTTTGTCGAGAAAACGTCCGTTGTATTGCCACTTCTGAGATGCTCCCATTCGCCTGCAGCCCAGTTTGCACAGCACAAACCATTGGCCTCTGCTCCCAAACAAAAAGAGGTAGGACTGAAAGATGCTGCTGGATCTCTTCAGTGCACAGCAAGCTATGCAACAGAGCCGTCCACTTTCCTCTCTCTCTTTCCTTTGTCGAGAAAACGTCCGTTGTATTGCCACTTCTGAGGTGCTCCCATTCGCCTGCAGCCCAGTTTGCACAGCACAAACCATTGGCCTCTGCTCCCAAACCAAAAGAGGTAGGACTGAAAGATGCTGCTGGATCTCTTCAGTGCACAGCAAGCTATGCAACAGAGCCGTCCACTTTCCTCTCTCTCTTTCCTTTGTCGAGAAAACGTCCGTTGTATTGCCACTTCTGAGGTGCTCCCATTCGCCTGCAGCCCAGTTTGCACAGCACAAACCATTGGCCTCTGCTCCCAAACAAAAAGAGGTAGGACTGAAAGATGCTGCTGGATCTCTTCAGTGCACAGCAAGCTATGCAACAGAGCCATCCACTTTCCTCTCTCTCTTTCCTTTGTCGAGAAAACGCCCGTTGTATTGCCACTTCTGAGGTGCTCCCATTCGCCTGCAGCCCAGTTTGCACAGCACAAACCATTCGCCTCTGCTCCCAAACAAAAAGAGGTAGGACTGAAAGATGCTGCTGGATCTCTTCAGTGCACAGCAAGCTATGCAACAGAGCCGTCCACTTTCCTCTCTCTCTTTCCTTTGTCGAGAAAACGTCCGTTGTATTGCCACTTCTGAGGTGCTCCCATTCGCCTGCAGCCCAGTTTGCACAGCACAAACCATTGGCCTCTGCTCCCAAACAAAAAGAGGTAGGACTGAAAGATGCTGCTGGATCTCTTCAGTGCACAGCAAGCTATGCAACAGAGCCGTCCACTTTCCTCTCTCTCTTTCCTTTGTCGAGAAAACGTCCGTTGTATTGCCACTTCTGAGGTGCTCCCATTCGCCTGCAGCCCAGTTTGCACAGCACAAACCATTGGCCTCTGCTCCCAAACAAAAAGAGGTAGGACTGAAAGATGCTGCTGGATCTCTCCAGTGCACAGCGAGCTATGCAACAGAGCCGTCCACTTTCCTGTCTCTCTTTCCTTTGTCGAGAAAACGTCCGTTGTATTGCCACTTCTGAGGTGCTCCCATTCGCCTGCAGCCCACTTTGCACAGCACAAACCATTGGCCTCTGCTCCCAAACAAAAAGAGGTAGGACTGAAAGATGCTGCTGGATCTCTTCAGTGCACAGCAAGCTATGCAACAGAGCCGTCCACTTTCCTGTCTCTCTTTCCTTTGTTGAGAAAACGTCCGTTGTATTGCCACTTCTGAGGTGCTCCCATTCGCCTGCAGGCCAGTTTGCACAGCATAAACCATTGGCCTCTGCTCCCAAACAAAAAGAGGTAGGACTGAAAGATGCTGCTGGATCTCTTCAGTGCACAGCAAGCTATGCAACAGAGCAGTCCACTTTCCTCTCTCTCTTTCCTTTGTCGAGAAAACGTCCGTTGTATTTCCACTTCTGAGGTGCTCCCATTCGCCTGCAGCCCAGTTTGCACAGCACAAACAATTGGCCTCTGCTCCCAAACAAAAAGAGGTAGGACTGAAAGATGCTGCTGGATCTCTTCAGTGCACAGCAAGCTATGCAACAGAGCCGTCCACTTTCCTCTCTCTCTTTCCTTTGTCGAGAAAACGTCCGTTGTATTGCCACTTCTGAGGTGCTCCCATTCGCCTGCAGCCCACTTTGCACAGCACAAACCATTGGCCTCTGCTCCCAAACAAAAAGAGGTAGGACTGAAAGATGCTGCTGGATCTCTTCAGTGCACAGCAAGCTATGCAACAGAGCCGTCCACTTTCCTCTCTCTCTTTCCTTTGTCAAGAAAACGTCCGTTGTATTGCCACTTCTGAGGTGCTCCCATTCGCCTGCAGCCCACTTTGCACAGCACAAACCATTGGCCTCTGCTCCCAAACAAAAAGAGGTAGGACTGAAAGATGCTGCTGGATCTCTTCAGTGCACAGCAAGCTATGCAACAGAGCCGTCCACTTTCCTCTCTCTCTTTCCTTTGTCGAGAAAACGTCCGTTGTATTGCCACTTCTGAGGTGCTCCCATTCGCCTGCAGCCCACTTTGCACAGCACAAACCATTGGCCTCTGCTCCCAAACAAAAAGAGGTAGGACTGAAAGATGCTGCTGGATCTCTCCAGTGCACAGCAAGCTATGCAACAGAGCCGTCCACTTTCCTGTCTCTCTTTCCTTTGTCAAGAAAACGTCCGTTGTATTGCCACTTCTGAGGTGCTCCCATTCGCCTGCAGCCCAGTTTGCACAGCACAAACAATTGGCCTCTGCTCCCAAACCAAAAGAGGTAGGACTGAAAGATGCTGCTGGATCTCTTCAGTGCACAGCAAGCTATGCAGCAGAGCCGTCCACTTTCCTCTCTCTCTTTCCTTTGTCGAGAAAACGTCCGTTGTATTGCCACTTCTGAGGTGCTCCCATTCGCCTGCAGCCCAGTTTGCACAGCACAAACCATTGGCCTCTGCTCCCAAACAAAAAGAGGTAGGACTGAAAGATGCTGCTGGATCTCTTCAGTGCACAGCAAGCTATGCAACAGAGCCGTCCACTTTCCTCTCTCTCTTTCCTTTGTCGAGAAAACGTCCGTTGTATTGCCACTTCTGAGGTGCTCCCATTCGCCTGCAGCCCAGTTTGCACAGCACAAACAATTGGCCTCTGCTCCCAAACAAAAAGAGGTAGGACTGAAAGATGCTGCTGGATCTCTTCAGTGCACAGCAAGCTATGCAACAGAGCCGTCCACTTTCCTGTCTCTCTTTCCTTTGTCAAGAAAACGTCCGTTGTATTGCCACTTCTGAGGTGCTCCTATTCGCCTGCAGCCCAGTTTGCACAGCACAAACCATTGGCCTCTGCTCCCAAACAAAAAGAGGTAGGACTGAAAGATGCTGCTGGATCTCTTCAGTGCACAGCAAGCTATGCAACAGAGCCGTCCACTTGCCTGTCTCTCTTTCCTTTGTCGAGAAAACGTCCGTTGTATTGCCACTTCTGAGGTGCTCCCATTCGCCTGCAGCCCAGTTTGCACAGCACAAACAATTGGCCTCTGCTCCCAAACAAAAAGAGGTAGGACTGAAAGATGCTGCTGGATCTCTTCAGTGCACAGCAAGCTATGCAACAGAGCCGTCCACTTTCCTCTCTCTCTTTCCTTTGTCGAGAAAACGTCCGTTGTATTGCCACTTCTGAGGTGCTCCCATTCGCCTGCAGCCCAGTTTGCACAGCACAAACCATTGGCCTCTGCTCCCAAACAAAAAGAGGTAGGACTGAAAGATGCTGCTGGATCTCTTCAGTGCACAGCAAGCTATGCAACAGAGCCGTCCACTTTCCTGTCTCTCTTTCCTTTGTCGAGAAAACGTCCGCTGTATTGCCACTTCTGAGGTGCTCCCATTCGCCTGCAGCCCACTTTGCACAGCACAAACCATTGGCCTCTGCTCCCAAACAAAAAGAGGTAGGACTGAAAGATGCTGCTGGATCTCTTCAGTGCACAGCAAGCTATGCAACAGAGCCGTCCACTTTCCTCTCTCTCTTTCCTTTGTCGAGAAAACGTCCGTTGTATTGCCACTTCTGAGGTGCTCCCATTCGCCTGCAGCCCAGTTTGCACAGCACAAACCATTGGCCTCTGCTCCCAAACAAAAAGAGGTAGGACTGAAAGATGCTGCTGGATCTCTTCAGTGCACAGCAAGCTATGCAACAGAGCCGTCCACTTTCCTGTCTCTCTTTCCTTTGTCGAGAAAACGTCCGTTGTATTGCCACTTCTGAGGTGCTCCCATTCGCCTGCAGCCCAGTTTGCACAGCACAAACAATTGGCCTCTGCTCCCAAACAAAAAGAGGTAGGACTGAAAGATGCTGCTGGATCTCTTCAGTGCACAGCAAGCTATGCAACAGAGCCGTCCACTTTCCTCTCTCTCTTTCCTTTGTCGAGAAAACGTCCGTTGTATTGCCACTTCTGAGGTGCTCCCATTCGCCTGCAGCCCAGTTTGCACAGCACAAACAATTGGCCTCTGCTCCCAAACAAAAAGAGGTAGGATTGAAAGATGCTGCTGGATCTCTTCAGTGCACAGCAAGCTATGCAACAGAGCCGTCCACTTTCCTCTCTCTCTTTCCTTTGTCGAGAAAACGTCCGTTGTATTGCCACTTCTGAGGTGCTCCCATTCGCCTGCAGCCCACTTTGCACAGCACAAACCATTGGCCTCTGCTCCCAAACAAAAAGAGGTAGGACTGAAAGATGCTGCTGGATCTCTTCAGTGCACAGCAAGCTATGCAACAGAGCCGTCCACTTTCCTCTCTCTCTTTCCTTTGTCGAGAAAACGTCCGTTGTATTGCCACTTCTGAGGTGCTCCCATTCGCCTGCAGCCCAGTTTGCACAGCACAAACCATTGGCCTCTGCTCCCAAACAAAAAGAGGTAGGACTGAAAGATGCTGCTGGATCTCTTCAGTGCACAGCAAGCTATGCAACAGAGCTGTCCACTTTCCTGTCTCTCTTTCCTTTGTCGAGAAAACGTCCGTTGTATTGCCACTTCTGAGGTGCTCCCATTCGCCTGCAGCCCACTTTGCACAGCACAAACCATTGGCCTCTGCTCCCAAACAAAAAGAGGTAGGACTGAAAGATGCTGCTGGATCTCTTCAGTGCACAGCAAGCTATGCAACAGAGCCGTCCACTTTCCTGTCTCTCTTTCCTTTGTCGAGAAAACGTCCGTTGTATTGCCACTTCTGAGGTGCTCCCATTCGCCTGCAGCCCACTTTGCACAGCACAAACCATTGGCCTCTGCTCCCAAACAAAAAGAGGTAGGACTGAAAGATGCTGCTGGATCTCTTCAGTGCACAGCAAGCTATGCAACAGAGCCGTCCACTTGCCTGTCTCTCTTTCCTTTGTCGAGAAAACGTCCGTTGTATTGCCACTTCTGAGGTGCTCCCATTCGCCTGCAGCCCACTTTGCACAGCACAAACCATTGGCCTCTGCTCCCAAACAAAAAGAGGTAGGACTGAAAGATGCTGCTGGATCTCTTCAGTGCACAGCAAGCTATGCAACAGAGCCGTCCACTTTCCTCTCTCTCTTTCCTTTGTCGAGAAAACGTCCGTTGTATTGCCACTTCTGAGGTGCTCCCATTCGCCTGCAGCCCAGTTTGCACAGCACAAACCATTGGCCTCTGCTCCCAAACAAAAAGAGGTAGGACTGAAAGATGCTGCTGGATCTCTCCAGTGCACAGCGAGCTATGCAACAGAGCCGTCCACTTTCCTGTCTCTCTTTCCTTTGTCGAGAAAACGTCCGTTGTATTGCCACTTCTGAGGTGCTCCCATTCGCCTGCAGCCCAGTTTGCACAGCACAAACCATTGGCCTCTGCTCCCAAACAAAAAGAGGTAGGACTGAAAGATGCTGCTGGATCTCTTCAGTGCACAGCAAGCTATGCAACAGAGCCGTCCACTTTCCTGTCTCTCTTTCCTTTGTTGAGAAAACGTCCGTTGTATTGCCACTTCTGAGGTGCTCCCATTCGCCTGCAGCCCAGTTTGCACAGCATAAACCATTGGCCTCTGCTCCCAAACAAAAAGAGGTAGGACTGAAAGATGCTGCTGGATCTCTTCAGTGCACAGCAAGCTATGCAACAGAGCCGTCCACTTTCCTGTCTCTCTTTCCTTTGTCGAGAAAACGTCCGTTGTATTGCCACTTCTGAGGTGCTCCCATTCGCCTGCAGCCCAGTTTGCACAGCACAAACAATTGGCCTCTGCTCCCAAACAAAAAGAGGTAGGACTGAAAGATGCTGCTGGATCTCTTCAGTGCACAGCAAGCTATGCAACAGAGCCGTCCACTTTCCTCTCTCTCTTTCCTTTGTCGAGAAAACGTCCGTTGTATTGCCACTTCTGAGGTGCTCCCATTCGCCTGCAGCCCAGTTTGCACAGCACAAACCATTGGCCTCTGCTCCCAAACAAAAAGAGGTAGGACTGAAAGATGCTGCTGGATCTCTTCAGTGCACAGCAAGCTATGCAACAGAGCCGTCCACTTTCCTCTCTCTCTTTCCTTTGTCGAGAAAACGTCCGTTGTATTGCCACTTCTGAGGTGCTCCCATTCGCCTGCAGCCCAGTTTGCACAGCACAAACCATTGGCCTCTGCTCCCAAACAAAAAGAGGTAGGACTGAAAGATGCTGCTGGATCTCTTCAGTGCACAGCAAGCTATGCAACAGAGCCGTCCACTTTCCTCTCTCTCTTTCCTTTGTCGAGAAAACGTCCGTTGTATTGCCACTTCTGAGGTGCTCCCATTCGCCTGCAGCCCACTTTGCACAGCACAAACCATTGGCCTCTGCTCCCAAACAAAAAGAGGTAGGACTGAAAGATGCTGCTGGATCTCTCCAGTGCACAGCAAGCTATGCAACAGAGCCGTCCACTTTCCTGTCTCTCTTTCCTTTGTCAAGAAAACGTCCGTTGTATTGCCACTTCTGAGGTGCTCCCATTCGCCTGCAGCCCAGTTTGCACAGCACAAACAATTGGCCTCTGCTCCCAAACCAAAAGAGGTAGGACTGAAAGATGCTGCTGGATCTCTTCAGTGCACAGCAAGCTATGCAACAGAGCCGTCCACTTTCCTCTCTCTCTTTCCTTTGTCGAGAAAACGTCCGTTGTATTGCCACTTCTGAGGTGCTCCCATTCGCCTGCAGCCCAGTTTGCACAGCACAAACCATTGGCCTCTGCTCCCAAACAAAAAGAGGTAGGACTGAAAGATGCTGCTGGATCTCTTCAGTGCACAGCAAGCTATGCAACAGAGCCGTCCACTTTCCTCTCTCTCTTTCCTTTGTCGAGAAAACGTCCGTTGTATTGCCACTTCTGAGGTGCTCCCATTCGCCTGCAGCCCAGTTTGCACAGCACAAACAATTGGCCTCTGCTCCCAAACAAAAAGAGGTAGGACTGAAAGATGCTGCTGGATCTCTTCAGTGCACAGCAAGCTATGCAACAGAGCCGTCCACTTTCCTCTCTCTCTTTCCTTTGTCAAGAAAACGTCCGTTGTATTGCCACTTCTGAGGTGCTCCCATTCGCCTGCAGCCCAGTTTGCACAGCACAAACCATTGGCCTCTGCTCCCAAACAAAAAGAGGTAGGACTGAAAGATGCTGCTGGATCTCTTCAGTGCACAGCAAGCTATGCAACAGAGCCGTCCACTTTCCTGTCTCTCTTTCCTTTGTCGAGAAAACGTCCGTTGTATTGCCACTTCTGAGGTGCTCCCATTCGCCTGCAGCCCAGTTTGCACAGCACAAACCATTGGCCTCTGCTCCCAAACAAAAAGAGGTAGGACTGAAAGATGCTGCTGGATCTCTTCAGTGCACAGCAAGCTATGCAACAGAGCCGTCCACTTTCCTCTCTCTCTTTCCTTTGTCGAGAAAACGTCCGTTGTATTGCCACTTCTGAGGTGCTCCCATTCGCCTGCAGCCCAGTTTGCACAGCACAAACAATTGGCCTCTGCTCCCAAACAAAAAGAGGTAGGACTGAAAGATGCTGCTGGATCTCTTCAGTGCACAGCAAGCTATGCAACAGAGCCGTCCACTTTCCTGTCTCTCTTTCCTTTGTCAAGAAAACGTCCGTTGTATTGCCACTTCTGAGGTGCTCCCATTCGCCTGCAGCCCAGTTTGCACAGCACAAACCATTGGCCTCTGCTCCCAAACAAAAAGAGGTAGGACTGAAAGATGCTGCTGGATCTCTTCAGTGCACAGCAAGCTATGCAACAGAGCCGTCCACTTTCCTCTCTCTCTTTCCTTTGTCGAGAAAACGTCCGTTGTATTGCCACTTCTGAGGTGCTCCCATTCGCCTGCAGCCCAGTTTGCACAGCACAAACCATTGGCCTCTGCTCCCAAACAAAAAGAGGTAGGACTGAAAGATGCTGCTGGATCTCTTCAGTGCACAGCAAGCTATGCAACAGAGCCGTCCACTTTCCTGTCTCTCTTTCCTTTGTCGAGAAAACGTCCGCTGTATTGCCACTTCTGAGGTGCTCCCATTCGCCTGCAGCCCAGTTTGCACAGCACAAACCATTGGCCTCTGCTCCCAAACAAAAAGAGGTAGGACTGAAAGATGCTGCTGGATCTCTTCAGTGCACAGCAAGCTATGCAACAGAGCCGTCCACTTTCCTCTCTCTCTTTCCTTTGTCGAGAAAACGTCCGTTGTATTGCCACTTCTGAGGTGCTCCCATTCGCCTGCAGCCCAGTTTGCACAGCACAAACCATTGGCCTCTGCTCCCAAACAAAAAGAGGTAGGACTGAAAGATGCTGCTGGATCTCTCCAGTGCACAGCAAGCTATGCAACAGAGCCGTCCACTTTCCTGTCTCTCTTTCCTTTGTCGAGAAAACGTCCGTTGTATTGCCACTTCTGAGGTGCTCCCATTCGCCTGCAGCCCAGTTTGCACAGCACAAACAATTGGCCTCTGCTCCCAAACCAAAAGAGGTAGGACTGAAAGATGCTGCTGGATCTCTTCAGTGCACAGCAAGCTATGCAACAGAGCCGTCCACTTTCCTCTCTCTCTTTCCTTTGTCGAGAAAACGTCCGTTGTATTGCCACTTCTGAGGTGCTCCCATTCGCCTGCAGCCCAGTTTGCACAGCACAAACCATTGGCCTCTGCTCCCAAACAAAAAGAGGTAGGACTGAAAGATGCTGCTGGATCTCTTCAGTGCACAGCAAGCTATGCAACAGAGCCGTCCACTTTCCTGTCTCTCTTTCCTTTGTCGAGAAAACGTCCGTTGTATTGCCACTTCTGAGGTGCTCCCATTCGCCTGCAGCCCAGTTTGCACAGCACAAACAATTGGCCTCTGCTCCCAAACAAAAAGAGGTAGGATTGAAAGATGCTGCTGGATCTCTTCAGTGCACAGCAAGCTATGCAACAGAGCCGTCCACTTTCCTGTCTCTCTTTCCTTTGTCAAGAAAACGTCCGTTGTATTGCCACTTCTGAGGTGCTCCCATTCGCCTGCAGCCCAGTTTGCACAGCACAAACCATTGGCCTCTGCTCCCAAACCAAAAGAGGTAGGACTGAAAGATGCTGCTGGATCTCTTCAGTGCACAGCAAGCTATGCAACAGAGCCGTCCACTTTCCTCTCTCTCTTTCCTTTGTCGAGAAAACGTCCGTTGTATTGCCACTTCTGAGGTGCTCCCATTCGCCTGCAGCCCAGTTTGCACAGCACAAACCATTGGCCTCTGCTCCCAAACCAAAAGAGGTAGGACTGAAAGATGCTGCTGGATCTCTTCAGTGCACAGCAAGCTATGCAACAGAGCCGTCCACTTTCCTCTCTCTCTTTCCTTTGTCGAGAAAACGTCCGTTGTATTGCCACTTCTGAGGTGCTCCCATTCGCCTGCAGCCCAGTTTGCACAGCACAAACAATTGGCCTCTGCTCCCAAACAAAAAGAGGTAGGACTGAAAGATGCTGCTGGATCTCTTCAGTGCACAGCAAGCTATGCAACAGAGCCGTCCACTTTCCTCTCTCTCTTTCCTTTGTCGAGAAAACGTCCGTTGTATTGCCACTTCTGAGGTGCTCCCATTCGCCTGCAGCCCACTTTGCACAGCACAAACCATTGGCCTCTGCTCCCAAACCAAAAGAGGTAGGACTGAAAGATGCTGCTGGATCTCTTCAGTGCACAGCAAGCTATGCAACAGAGCCGTCCACTTTCCTCTCTCTCTTTCCTTTGTCGAGAAAACGTCCGTTGTATTGCCACTTCTGAGGTGCTCCCATTCGCCTGCAGCCCAGTTTGCACAGCACAAACAATTGGCCTCTGCTCCCAAACAAAAAGAGGTAGGACTGAAAGATGCTGCTGGATCTCTTCAGTGCACAGCAAGCTATGCAACAGAGCCGTCCACTTTCCTCTCTCTCTTTCCTTTGTCGAGAAAACGTCCGTTGTATTGCCACTTCTGAGGTGCTCCCATTCGCCTGCAGCCCAGTTTGCACAGCACAAACCATTGGCCTCTGCTCCCAAACCAAAAGAGGTAGGACTGAAAGATGCTGCTGGATCTCTTCAGTGCACAGCAAGCTATGCAACAGAGCCGTCCACTTTCCTGTCTCTCTTTCCTTTGTCGAGAAAACGTCCGTTGTATTGCCACTTCTGAGGTGCTCCCATTCGCCTGCAGCCCAGTTTGCACAGCACAAACAATTGGCCTCTGCTCCCAAACAAAAAGAGGTAGGACTGAAAGATGCTGCTGGATCTCTTCAGTGCACAGCAAGCTATGCAACAGAGCCGTCCACTTTCCTCTCTCTCTTTCCTTTGTCGAGAAAACGTCCGTTGTATTGCCACTTCTGAGGTGCTCCCATTCGCCTGCAGCCCACTTTGCACAGCACAAACCATTGGCCTCTGCTCCCAAACAAAAAGAGGTAGGACTGAAAGATGCTGCTGGATCTCTTCAGTGCACAGCAAGCTATGCAACAGAGCCGTCCACTTTCCTCTCTCTCTTTCCTTTGTCGAGAAAACGTCCGTTGTATTGCCACTTCTGAGGTGCTCCCATTCGCCTGCAGCCCAGTTTGCACAGCACAAACCATTGGCCTCTGCTCCCAAACAAAAAGAGGTAGGACTGAAAGATGCTGCTGGATCTCTTCAGTGCACAGCAAGCTATGCAACAGAGCCGTCCACTTTCCTGTCTCTCTTTCCTTTGTCGAGAAAACGTCCGTTGTATTGCCACTTCTGAGGTGCTCCCATTCGCCTGCAGCCCACTTTGCACAGCACAAACCATTGGCCTCTGCTCCCAAACAAAAAGAGGTAGGACTGAAAGATGCTGCTGGATCTCTTCAGTGCACAGCAAGCTATGCAACAGAGCCGTCCACTTTCCTGTCTCTCTTTCCTTTGTCGAGAAAACGTCCGTTGTATTGCCACTTCTGAGGTGCTCCCATTCGCCTGCAGCCCAGTTTGCACAGCACAAACCATTGGCCTCTGCTCCCAAACAAAAAGAGGTAGGACTGAAAGATGCTGCTGGATCTCTTCAGTGCACAGCAAGCTATGCAACAGAGCCGTCCACTTTCCTCTCTCTCTTTCCTTTGTCGAGAAAACGTCCGCTGTATTGCCACTTCTGAGGTGCTCCCATTCGCCTGCAGCCCAGTTTGCACAGCACAAACCATTGGCCTCTGCTCCCAAACAAAAAGAGGTAGGACTGAAAGATGCTGCTGGATCTCTTCAGTGCACAGCAAGCTATGCAACAGAGCCGTCCACTTTCCTCTCTCTCTTTCCTTTGTCGAGAAAACGTCCGTTGTATTGCCACTTCTGAGGTGCTCCCATTCGCCTGCAGCCCACTTTGCACAGCACAAACCATTGGCCTCTGCTCCCAAACAAAAAGAGGTAGGACTGAAAGATGCTGCTGGATCTCTTCAGTGCACAGCAAGCTATGCAACAGAGCCGTCCACTTTCCTCTCTCTCTTTCCTTTGTCGAGAAAACGTCCGTTGTATTGCCACTTCTGAGGTGCTCCCATTCGCCTGCAGCCCAGTTTGCACAGCACAAACCATTGGCCTCTGCTCCCAAACAAAAAGAGGTAGGACTGAAAGATGCTGCTGGATCTCTTCAGTGCACAGCAAGCTATGCAACAGAGCCGTCCACTTTCCTGTCTCTCTTTCCTTTGTCGAGAAAACGTCCGTTGTATTGCCACTTCTGAGGTGCTCCCATTCGCCTGCAGCCCACTTTGCACAGCACAAACCATTGGCCTCTGCTCCCAAACAAAAAGAGGTAGGACTGAAAGATGCTGCTGGATCTCTTCAGTGCACAGCAAGCTATGCAACAGAGCCGTCCACTTTCCTGTCTCTCTTTCCTTTGTCGAGAAAACGTCCGTTGTATTGCCACTTCTGAGGTGCTCCCATTCGCCTGCAGCCCACTTTGCACAGCACAAACCATTGGCCTCTGCTCCCAAACAAAAAGAGGTAGGACTGAAAGATGCTGCTGGATCTCTTCAGTGCACAGCAAGCTATGCAACAGAGCCGTCCACTTGCCTGTCTCTCTTTCCTTTGTCGAGAAAACGTCCGTTGTATTGCCACTTCTGAGGTGCTCCCATTCGCCTGCAGCCCAGTTTGCACAGCACAAACCATTGGCCTCTGCTCCCAAACAAAAAGAGGTAGGACTGAAAGATGCTGCTGGATCTCTTCAGTGCACAGCAAGCTATGCAACAGAGCCGTCCACTTTCCTCTCTCTCTTTCCTTTGTCGAGAAAACGTCCGTTGTATTGCCACTTCTGAGGTGCTCCCATTCGCCTGCAGCCCACTTTGCACAGCACAAACCATTGGCCTCTGCTCCCAAACAAAAAGAGGTAGGACTGAAAGATGCTGCTGGATCTCTTCAGTGCACAGCAAGCTATGCAACAGAGCCGTCCACTTTCCTCTCTCTCTTTCCTTTGTCGAGAAAACGTCCGTTGTATTGCCACTTCTGAGGTGCTCCCATTCGCCTGCAGCCCAGTTTGCACAGCACAAACCATTGGCCTCTGCTCCCAAACAAAAAGAGGTAGGACTGAAAGATGCTGCTGGATCTCTTCAGTGCACAGCAAGCTATGCAACAGAGCCGTCCACTTTCCTGTCTCTCTTTCCTTTGTCGAGAAAACGTCCGTTGTATTGCCACTTCTGAGGTGCTCCCATTCGCCTGCAGCCCAGTTTGCACAGCACAAACCATTGGCCTCTGCTCCCAAACAAAAAGAGGTAGGACTGAAAGATGCTGCTGGATCTCTTCAGTGCACAGCAAGCTATGCAACAGAGCCGTCCACTTTCCTGTCTCTCTTTCCTTTGTCAAGAAAACGTCCGTTGTATTGCCACTTCTGAGGTGCTCCCATTCGCCTGCAGCCCAGTTTGCACAGCACAAACCATTGGCCTCTGCTCCCAAACAAAAAGAGGTAGGACTGAAAGATGCTGCTGGATCTCTTCAGTGCACAGCAAGCTATGCAACAGAGCCGTCCACTTTCCTCTCTCTCTTTCCTTTGTCGAGAAAACGTCCGTTGTATTGCCACTTCTGAGGTGCTCCCATTCGCCTGCAGCCCACTTTGCACAGCACAAACCATTGGCCTCTGCTCCCAAACAAAAAGAGGTAGGACTGAAAGATGCTGCTGGATCTCTTCAGTGCACAGCAAGCTATGCAACAGAGCCGTCCACTTTCCTCTCTCTCTTACCTTTGTCGAGAAAACGTCCGTTGTATTGCCACTTCTGAGGTGCTCCCATTCGCCTGCAGCCCAGTTTGCACAGCACAAACCATTGGCCTCTGCTCCCAAACAAAAAGAGGTAGGACTGAAAGATGCTGCTGGATCTCTTCAGTGCACAGCAAGCTATGCAACAGAGCCGTCCACTTTCCTGTCTCTCTTTCCTTTGTCGAGAAAACGTCCGTTGTATTGCCACTTCTGAGGTGCTCCCATTCGCCTGCAGCCCAGTTTGCACAGCACAAACCATTGGCCTCTGCTCCCAAACCAAAAGAGGTAGGACTGAAAGATGCTGCTGGATCTCTTCAGTGCACAGCAAGATATGCAACAGAGCCGTCCACTTTCCTGTCTCTCTTTCCTTTGTCGAGAAAACGTCCGTTGTATTGCCACTTCTGAGGTGCTCCCATTCGCCTGCAGCCCAGTTTGCACAGCACAAACCATCGGCCTCTGCTCCCAAACAAAA